>JANSTV010064663.1:0-11484 GCA_027564135.1 Lestremia cinerea
GTAAGGTTATGCGGTCGACACGGATACAAATAACCCCTTTAGGCACGGATTTACGGATCCGTTGTCTATGGGTTAAAATGAGTATTTTTTGTTTACTTACTTTAATTTGTGCTATAAATTCAGTTTTTTGTAAATAAGATCTTGTGCGAGACAAGATGATCAAATTTTTGGAATAAATTTTGAGTATTTCAATTCTTTAAAAGATGCTTTTCAATTTTTTCGAGGTCCCTTTCTTGGTAACGCTCTTCCTGATGAGCTCAAATCGATGGTTTATTATCTGCTCTTCTTCTGCTTGCGTCAGCCACAAGAGAGTGAATGGCTATTGTTGTTGGTCTGTGGATGAACCAGAAGAGACGAACCGGGCACTCAAGTTGCTGGCCAGGGTACATTGATCCATCCTGCAGACAGTCAACCCACAATCAAAACAAATTCAATCAATCTGTCGAGCCATTAGTAGTCATTCAGTTTTTTTTTTTTTTTTATTAAAAAATAGTATTCATTCAGGTGGTCATTTCATACTCGAACCAAAAGAAAGTCACCTCAACCAAGTCTCAAACCAAATAGCGTAAAATTCCATCACATCGAGCTGTCATTTCTGTCAAAACCGCGACTCGTGTTTTTTGTTTGGTGTTTGGGTGACTGCGACCGTGGCAGCCGCCAGAAGATCTTTTTTGAATTCCACAATCATTTGCAACAGTTTATTTGAATCCATCAGCCATGGACGAAGAAAGCCGACAACTGCTCGGCGAATGCTTCTTGCGGACAGTCGCAAACGCACGGTCAACGTAAGCACTTCATGGTGAATAACCTCGCTTTTTTCCGAAATTAAAACAACTCATTGCAGGAATCAACCCGTTCCCGTTTCCGAGATGCCAATCAAATCCCCGTTAAAAAGTGAACTGCAAGTGTTGCGGCTATCCGAGATAAACCGCAACAATGTGATGGAAACACTACGACATATCCACGGGCAGACCTTCCAATTGGGCTCGAAGGATAGCTACAAGGAGATAGGAACCCGTTTGAAAAAGGGCTATTGGGAGGAGCGCGGCAATTTGGTGATTCAAGGCGTTACAGATTATTCGAAAATTGAGAAAACCGGATGTGAAACCATGGATCGTTCACGAATGTTGGCGCTTTCGAAATTGGAAAGCTACGGCTTTGATAAGGCACATTGCGTCGAAGCACTGGAGTACTGCAGCAATGATGCCGATGAGGCCATTGAGTTGTTGTATCAAAAATACTTTCCCGAACCGCGAACTAGAGACAAAACAAAACCTAAACCGGAGATCAGCGAACAAGAGCTCAACGAAATGCGAGAGGATGAGAAATCTGCGTTGGAGTCGATCTACGAGGCGAATGTGTTTGAGGAGAAGGAGAGGAATAGAGTTTGGTTGCTCAAGTTGAAAGTTGATCATCTGCTGGTTTATTCCGACAGCGAGAAGAAGAAACGAGCTCAAGCAGCGGCAGCAACGCGAAAAGTGCAACAAGTGGGTAGGCCGAAAGAGAAATGCCGAAATTTTACTGAGACGGGCAAGTGCAGATACGGGCCAAAGTGTAGATATTCGCATGAAGTCGATGTGGAGAAAGCAATGCAACCGGATTTGGATTTGAATTGGTTTTATCTCGAAGTGCGGTTCCCGAAGGAGAATAGGTATCCTTACGAGGCGCCAATCCTTTCGCTGAAAACCACTTGTCCGGATATTTCAAAGAGTCTGTGCCTTCGCATCACCCGAAGATTACTGGATGAAGCTCGTGAGCTGGCCACCGACGGAATGCCGAGCGTGTACACAATCGGAGACTACCTGCAACGCGAAGAGGAGATAACCGAGTTCTTGAAGAACGACCGATGGGTGTTTTTGGATCCGAAGAAATCAATTTTCGCAGAGCCAGAAACAATAGAGGACGAGGACAATGGGAATCCAGTGACCTTGCCGACACATTACCGAAGAGGCAGAACCGGAAGATCTGACCGCATCGAACAAACTGTAGAGCAAATCCTTCAGACTGATTTGAATAGCGTGCAGCGAATGGCGGAACGTCAAGCAGGAGCTAGCTATAAGACGATGATGAAACAGCGTCGAGGGCTACCGGCGTGGCAAATGGCAGAGCAAATAATGAACATTCTGAAGAACTCTCTCTCTCTGGTCATTTCCGGTGAGACGGGTTGCGGCAAGAGTACTCAAACGCCACAATTCATTTTGGACGATTACTTCGCGCGTTTGCTCTCGGCGAGCAAAGACAAGAAGAAGTCGAACGTGAGTCATGTTCAGATTATCTGCACGCAACCGCGACGAATATCGGCCATTGGCGTGGCAGAGCGTGTAGCCGATGAGCGATGCGAACGCATCGGCCAAGTGGTCGGATACCAGATTCGTTTGGAGAACAAAATTTCGGCAGCCACTCGACTGACTTTTTGCACGACGGGTATCCTGCTGCGACGCCTTCAATCTGATCCGATGCTGGAGAATGTCACCCACGTTGTCATCGACGAAGTTCACGAACGAAGCGAAGAATCTGATTTTCTTTTGCTAATCTTGAAGGAGTTGCTGGTCGAGCGGAAGGATCTTCGGGTAATTCTCATGTCAGCCACCCTCAATGCCAGACTCTTTTCGGAATATCTCGGAAATGCTCCTGTTTTGGAAATTCCCGGACGAACCTTCGCTGTGGAGCAATTGTTTGTTGAAGATATCCTCGAGCGGAGCGGTTTCGTATTGGAACCGGACTCGCAGTTCACGCGTCGATTGGACAAGGGCGCACAAAACGAACTCCTAAACGAGCTGGAATACTCTGACGTGATGGCATCCAACAGTGCACCTCCGAATTCGATTCGTGATGAAAATCTCTCATTGGCCGATATGTACGGACGTTACAGGGACTTCTCGAAAGCCGTTGGCAAAACGTTGTTCCTGATGGAACCGATGAAGGTGAATCCCGAATTGGTGGAAGCTGTTCTGAGGTACATCGTGGATAACGAAGAGCCGAGTTGGCCTCGCGAGGGAACAATTCTCGTCTTCTTGCCTGGCTTGGCCGAAATCCAAACGATTTATGATGCTCTCTGCGACAGCTCGGTGTTTAGTCCTCGGGCAGGAAAGTTCCTTCTTGTTCCCTTGCATTCAACGCTTTCAAACGAAGAACAAGGTTTGGTCTTCCGAAAGGCACCAGCTGGCAAGCGAAAAATCGTGCTGAGCACAAACATCGCTGAGACATCTGTGACTATTGACGATTGTACGTTCGTTGTCGACTACGGGCAGATGAAAGAGAAGCGCTTCGACGCGAAACGCAACATGGAATCTCTCGATTTGGTCTGGGAGTCTCGAGCGAATGCGATGCAACGGAAAGGTCGTGCCGGTCGTGTGATGCCTGGCATTGCCATTCATTTGTTTACGCGACATCGATACACCTATCACATCATGGCGCAGCCAGTGCCGGAGATTCAGCGGGTGCCGTTGGAGCAGCTGCTGTTGCGGATTAAGACACTGCCGAACTTCGCAAGCTATCAGATTTCAACTGTTATCGGAAACATTATGGAGCCGCCTACGGAAGAAAGCATCACTTCGGCCGTTCGAAGATTGCAAGATGTTGGAGCATTCGATGCGAGGGAGAAGCTGACCCCTCTGGGTGAGATTTTGGCCACATTGCCTGTTGACGTGCGGATCGGGAAGCTGATGTTATTCGGGGCGATATTTCAGGTAAGAGACTATCATTTACCCAATGGAAAAACCGACTTGAACGGGTTTATTTTCAGTGTGTGGACAGTGTGTTGACGATAGCTGCCTGTCTCGGCTACAAATCACCGTTTGTTGCTCCCTTCAGCAAGCGGAAAGAGGCCGACAACAAGAAAAAACAGTTTTCCGTGTGCAATAGCGATCATTTGACCGTACTGCGGGCCTATCAGAGATGGCTTGTGGCGAATCAACGTAGTCGGTACGCGGGCAAAACTTTCGCTGAAGAGAATTTCCTCTCCTGGAAGACGCTCGACACGATCGTTGAAATCAAACATCAATATCTGGAACTGCTGGTCGCCGCCGGCTTCGTTCCAGCTGATTTAACCAAACGCAGTCGAAATTACCGGACTCAAGACACGATTTCGAGCTTGAGTGGTGACGAGATGAACGCGCAAGGAGAGAATTTCCGGTTGCTGTCAGCGTTGCTCTGTGCGGCATTGTATCCGAATATCGTGAAGGTGAGTCAACCCAACTCGGAAATGATTGAATAGTTTGACAAAATTGAATCTTCGCAGGTATTCACCCCGGAGAAGAGTTTCACAATGACCGCTGGAGGAGCAATGCCTCGTTTGCTCCAACCGAACGAGTTGAAATTCAAAACCAGAGAAGACGGTTACGTTCACATCCATCCGTCCTCGGTCAATTCGGTGGTCGGACAGTTTGCTTCGCCGTTTTTGGTCTTTCAAGAGAAAGTGAAAACCTCGAGAATTTTCATTCGAGATTGCACGATGGTGTCACTCCTGCCAATGGTGATGTTTTCTGGACGAAACATCAAAATCCAAATGCACGGCGGGGAATTTCTGATATTTCTGGACGATTGGATTGTGATGCAGGCGGAATCGCATGAGGTGGCCGAAATGATGAAGTTCTTGCGAGCGGAACTATCCATGCTTTTGGAGGAGAAGATCAAAGATCCTTGTCTGAATTTGCTGCATCACGAGAATGGCAAGCGGATCATCGCTACCATCGTCGATTTGATTACGAAGGATTGAACAAAGTTCAGAGATGCTGTTGTTGTTGAAGTTAACAGATTTCTGTCTGAAATCGTTGAATAAAGTTTATTTATTTATTACTTTGGTACGACGGGTCCCAATTCTCCACCCATTTGGTTATGTCCCACTCAAGATTCGATTGGGTCAAAATTGTCGTTTTTCGAACAAAATTCAAATTGCCCAAAACTCACCACTCAGCATAGGAAACATTGCTTGTGGTGAATTCATTATTGTCCAAACGAAATGTCAGAATTGTAAATAAGTATTTCCAATTCGACACAAAAGGCTGTTTCCAAATTGCTTTCCCAAATATCCAGCAATGGCAGCAATCCAGCCCAGTGACAAATCCACCCCAGAAACGACAGACCATTCCGAATCCGGTCAAGATTCCGAAGATGTGTTATCAGCGGAAGACGAGGCCCGAATGATGGAAAACTGTGGCATGTCGAAATACTACGAGGAGCAAAAGGATTTGAAACAAGAAAAAGAGGAAATAGCCAAGGCAGCTCTGAACAACGAGATCACCCCAGGTCGGGCTAAATTGCAATTGTGGTTGTATCGAACTCTGCGCATCGTCATGACCGATGGACGGATATTGATTGGTGTATTCCTCTGCACGGATTCCGATGCAAACGTCATTCTGGGAGTGTGCTCGGAATACACCAAACACGGTACAGATGAACGGATGCTGGGGCTGGTCATGGTGCCAGGTGAGTCAAAAGCTACTTCAACCCAAACACATTTTCCAATCGCCATTGTCTTCCGCAGGTCGCCACATTGTCTCAATGGAACTGGACAATCGATGTGTCGCCGATGGGTTTTCCTCCACCTAACCCCCCAACGCCATTCACCCCAACAGTCAAACTCATCCACATCAACTAAATCATTTAACAACTAATTTATAAATTTATTTCTCATTGTAAATACACGGACCACAAATAGCATATTCGAATTTTATTCAAACAAAATTGCATCAAAAAGGATGATTACGCTACTTGTCCACAACGGGATCAAAACCTTGAGCCATTTTCTCTTTGAATTGTTCGTAGGTGCGTTTCCGATCGAAATGCTTGACCCATTGGGGAGGGCATCCCTTCTCGAAGATTTTCCGCAGATCTCGGCATGCCTTCGGCTCTTCTGATCCGCTTGTGGTTTTATGTTCCGGTGCGTGCTTCTCCAAACAGGCCCAGTATTTGTCACGAGCCTCCCAACAGGCTTTCCGTTCTTCTTTACCGGGAAACGACATCTTTGGTGTTATTGCTTTGTGACTTTGAATCCAAGACACGATTTTTCCAATGATATTCCGGATTGATGAAAATAGTCACATAACCTCACTTCCCACTGACATTTGACAATTCAAGGCAGACGATCTTCCAAGTGGTGAATAACGCTGGATGCGTTCAATCTGTGTCTTAAGACAGTTCAAAATCAAACTCAAAGATTTCGCTGTGTTCAATCTCCATCCTTCAAAATGTGCCGTTGCGAACCAACATCGGAATTTCCGGCATATTCAAACCGTTGAAAGGTAATCCATTGACAAATAAACGTTTCAAATTCAATGAAGAATCATCATCAATCTTCAAATAGGCTAAATCAAGTACCCGCCAACGCTATTGATCGTCATTCAGCGAAATATGGTCCGAAATGATATCCCCAATAAATCACCCAGATATCCATCAGTCGGATTAATATTCCGTCAACCTTCCAAGACCTGACCGATTCATTCATTGCGCGTTATTTTGACAAATAGAATAATTCAATCGTCCGAGCAGTGAATAATTGCCGTCCAAGTGGTAAACACAGCGCTGGCCAAAAGAGAGAAGAGAAAAAAAAATAAAACAAAACGCGCACACACGAATGAGCATAGCGTTCTGTGGCGACCCCCTCCTAACCAGTGCCACCAGTTCGTAATCTTGAACTTGAATTTGAATATTCGCCTGCGTTTGCCACCATGCAGTTTCTCAGCAGAAACTGCGGCATGCCATTTCACACAGTGTGCAGTTAATGTTAATTAGATTGGAGCTCTAATTACATGATTTAATGCGCTGGTGAATGTGATGTGGCATGAATTTAACAATGCATGGAATATTGTTGTGCACGTTTTAATGCTCTAATTGAATTGGCTGTGCGGTCGCGGAATGGGCGAAAATGCCAAATGAATTGTATTTTTCTTCAACGTTTTCTTTCAATCGGGATTGTGTGCTGTTTTGTATGTATGTGATCATCAAAATCGTTGATGAGGAGGAAAACTGACAGATTCCAATGAGCCCAGGCGTTGATTGGAATTTGTAATGGTCTTGAATTTGGATTGACAGGTGAAGCATGGTCACGATGTGTCAGTTAATTATCCCCACCAGTCGTTTCGCACCCGGCTGTCATATCACCGCATGGCATTGACCAGGTGAAGTGTTCCTATTCACATCGAGCTGGTATGCCCGGTAATTTGTGTTATCAAAGCGGTTCCGCTCAATCGAAATCACAAGCCGTTCAACCGCACAAAAACACACTGACGCATCGCCAACGGCAACAGGCACTTGTCATTTCGCGTTAATCGTTTTACGCTCACCGTTTTTTTGTCGCCTTCGCTAGAAATCTCACCTCTGTCACAACGTTGATTTCCATGCAAGCAGCTCCCATTCAAATGACATTCGAAAATGTTCGCTTCGATTCAAGACGTTGATGAAAATGCGGAAAAGTCTCTTTCGCCTCGCAGCTCATCCAAAAAAAGGCAATACGCATTTCCGAATACCAACAAGTGACTGGCAGCATCGTCATCGACACCGCGTACATCAACACCATTCAATCGGCATTCATACGCAAATGCATGACTGAAAAAACAAATTAATTAAATATTTATTAACGCCGCTGTTTTCGTTGAATGAGTTTTGCTGTGTGTGCAAACAACGTTGAATGAACATAGTTTTATGTCTCTCGACTTGATTCGATATTTCTTTCGTATTTTTTTTTCTTCTTTTTTACTTTTCATTAACCAGAACAATACGACATTGTTATGGGTCTTGTTGTTTAACGCGTCAAATTATGAAAGATGAAAGAGTGAAACACACATGAACAATCTCAAGACTGGCTTTGTGTGTGTTTCGTGACGGCCATCCATTTCACACCGCATTGCCCGGCATCGTTTGTTTCTTCTTCTCAGAGACAGTCTCTGAGAGTTGATTCACCGACGAGTCTCTTTCAAAACGCATGTCTCTCAGGGCATTTTCCATCGATCGATGCACTTTCCAATAGGTCGACCCTTTCGTTCCCAGCGGCCCATTCAATTGCATTGAATTTGCTCGTTCGTCAATAATTAACATTTGACCAATCCATAATTCAATCGACGTTGTCTTCTCACTTTGGGGCAACTCCAAACCGCATAATGGCTTTGACTAACGACGATGTCACACCAAGTTTCTCAGTGCATTCATCGATCGCAAATGACTTGCCTACGGTTTCAACCGGGACACACAGCAAATTATTCACGATAACTTGCGTCAAACTTTGATGGCAAATCAACATTTTATGTCTTAACTTTGATTGAATTGATCAAAGTTGTTTTGAGGGGTGGATCAGTGGGGGACATGAATTGGATGATTTACAAAGAAATTGCTTTTCAAATCTAAACTTGCTCGTTGAGGGAACGGGGTTGATGAATGGTGATAACGCTGATGAAAGTGAGATGGATAATTTTCCAACAGAAATACCCAAGGCTTGTTCCGAATCGGACCTACCTCACATCTGGCTGACATTCACTTCAAATCGAATGGCTTCAAGTTCACTGCTCTCGCTTCAACAAAGTCACAACAATTGCCGTAAAATAAGTCATTTTAAATCATTCAATCGATCAACGGATTTTATTTTTTTCGCGACCACCATACGAGCATATCACGACCCAAGCCAACAATTCCAAGTTTTCCAAGTCAAAAAAGCGAAAACCATAAATTGCTTGGTTGCTTAGACTTCGACCAAATGAAAATGAAACGAGAGAGATTGACGTAATGCCTGGTCTCGTGAACAAATCATTTCTCTGTCAGTGTGCGTCCGTTAGAGAGTCAAGGTTGCGATCGAAATCTTAATGTTTAATCCACAAATCGTGTACGGTTTGGTTAATCGTCAAGTGTCAATTTTTCATTCAATCATTATGGCTGTTACGTGTCTTCATTGTCGGTATTGTCGCTGGTGTTGCTGGCGTCATCGTCTTCGTCTTCGTCATCGTTGTCATCGTCAACATAAAATTTTGTGCCTGCAAAATGATAATTGCATGATGTTTACAACATCACGCAGTACAACATCATTGCATTGTTTGCTCTGAACGAGCGAGCGACAAGTTGAATGCCATCAACAAGTGATGATTGCAGCACCAAAATGACGGTGTGACATCATACCATTAGCTCGTCATTCCCAGTCAAATGAGTTGATCGCTTTTCGAATAATCGTCGATATTCCGCCATGCGCTTCAATGAATCACCGTTGCGATTTATCTATTCTTCGTTTCCTTCTTCGTTTTTTTTTTTTTTGGATGGAAAATTGCCGAAGAAATGTCTCTCGTTATTTCAACGGGTCACATAACAACATCAATTTGGTCCCATCAAATAAATGTCACAACAGAATAATGTTAAATAAAAATCCCGTTCGAATGAAGCACAAGAGATGATGATGACGAGGAGGGCAATCGTCTAGTGAATGGACAAACGAAGGAAATACATTTTCGGTCAAGTTATTGCCCAGCGAGTGGACTATTTGCCATTTGGGAAGATATATCGATGTTGAAATGATAGCCGAGGAAACAATCTTTCGTTGAATGGTCGAAACGGAAGGGCTATGGAAAATCAATGGTTTTCGCTTTTCTAAGCACTAAATAACGAATGGTCAGATTGTTTTCGTTTTCGTGCTTGCCATGAATCATTGATGGACAACGCAGAAGCACACGAAAACGCTCACATCCATGCGATGGGCGACATGAAAAATGACATCGGTTGGATGAATGTAATGAGCACAATCAGTGTCACGAGTGCATGGACACTCGGTGATTCAATTAAATTTTTCAAAATCGCCCCAAAGAGTCCTCGCATGCGGTGATGGGACCCCCTTCAGCCAAACGGGACAATTTCGATTCATTTGCAGTTGAAACGTTCACCCTCGATGCATGAGCGTTTCGAGATTACAAATGACGATAAGGAATGAAACCTAGCAATCTTGTTAAAGTGCTTATTTTGAAAGCTTTACAAAAGTGGTTGTTTAGATTGACCGAAACGATATGTGTGCCGAGTGTGCCGAATGGGTGTTTGTCGATGTTGGGTGTCAAGTCACCGTTAAATCCGCATTATTAATACACTTGGAGGATTTGCACATTCGTGATGTTATCACCGGGGCACATTGGTGGATGATTGGGCTTTCGGTTGAATGGGGTGTGTGAGCGTTGAAGGGGACACACTCCGTTGGCAATGGATGGGATGTGTGTGCCACGGTGGCTGAGTCTGACGGCCAACTTTGGTGCGGCTAATGAGATTGATTTGATCGATTTCTTTGCGGACAAGAAATGAGTTTCTGTCTCGTCTCGATCGCAATTTGAGTGATTGAAGCATTCTCCGAGTTCCAACAAAATGCAAACATTCAAATTGAATATTAATTTGGCAATTCGTCGGAGCTTTCAATAAATTAGCCATCTGTCAGTCAATCGAGCGTGGCACTTCGTCGATGATATGCTGTTCAAAGTGATTCATTGCATGCAATTTGAGAAACTTTTCGATTAGCTTTTGCATGCCAGAGTCGAAGTTGAATTAAACAAAGTTTTTTTTCTTCTTTTTTTCCAAATAGTCTTGTTTCGATATTCGGTCGGCTGTTTGAAATGATATTCAAACACGTAGGTTGGCGTGTATTTTGTGGGGGATCGAAGCGAAACCGACCAGAATCTTTTGCGTTGAGTTCACCTCAGTTCAGTTCAGTTGAACTGAACTGAACTGAGTTCACCTGTCACCGAGGGTTGTGGTGCAGAGAGCTTCAAGGTTATGCCCAATTTAGGTTCATTTCAGGAACAGTTTGATTTCTTTGACGATGTGACGCTTGAACGGCGACAATGAAAATGGAAGAAATTCTCGTGCTGGTTTCCGGAATAGAACTGGGACTGCTCCAACTTTTGAATGACGATATGATTTGAATATAGTTCAACGCTTCGAACCCATTGGCTTTGGGCCGGTACGATGAACCAGAGCGCTTTGCAGCCATGACCTTTGGTTTGAGACCCCACAAGCTTTGAAGCTTCACTCGATACCTCTTGACAGGCCCATCAATCTGAATGAATCGATTGGATTCATGACCGAATCTCATTGAAATGTTAAATTCCTATAGAGCTTCTGGTAGCTTCCCCATTTGTTCAATACACTGCTACCCTGCTCCGAACCTTGCTGTTAGGCTGAAAGAACCCAAAAAGGAATCGATCCAACCGTACCTAATCTTATCACAAAAATCATTTACCAAGCTCCGTCACCACCTTCGACATAATGGAATCCGGTGCAGTGACCCTGACGCCTAGTCATACACAATGAGAATGTCCAATCAATGCATGATTGATGATTCACATCGCTCTCCAACAGTCAAACAGACAAAGAATTGAAAATTTCATAAGCAACCTGGATGGCCGGGTGGATCATCTCAAGAAGAATCATTCGATTGTTTGTCCATTGTCGTTGGTTGCTGTGTGTGTGTGTGTGTGTGTGTGTGTGTGTGTGTGTGTGTGTGTGTGTGTGTGTGTGTGTGTGTGTGTGTGT
>JANSTV010064674.1:0-11483 GCA_027564135.1 Lestremia cinerea
GGCCGTAAGTGGAGTGGCAACGTCCACACTTGCCCTGCCTTGGTCGCGCCATATTTCTAAACACTACTTGTACTTGTCAATAAATATCTATTTATATCTAGTAGTAGTAGTTACGTAGTAAAAGAAATTGCGAAGCGTGTTCTGGATGTGTTGAATAATTGGGGGGATGTTCAGGGGTCGCTCCTCCAGCCTCATTCGGGGATTTCGTGGCAGCGGATAATATATAAAATACTCACTCTGTACACTTCCAATACGTTTTGGTCTTAATTGTTCGTTCTTTTCTAAATAAGTAGCCATCATTGATCAAAAGATTCCCACCTCGCTCACTCAAAACGTATCTGGCCTCTTGAGGTATCATTTTTGCACTATCACTGCCGCTATCTATAAAACTATTTCTATTAGCTTCTGAAATCGCACTGGGCATTGAAACGATATCTTCTCCGAAATTTTGAGATAATGTAGATGGTCCACTTTCAACGTCTGAAACTCGTTCAACCAAAGACACATTCTCAGGGAGATTTTCTAATCGCCGCTTTTTATGAACTATTCGATCCGTCTGAATCGTCGGCGAGGATTCTTTTTTCGTGTTGGAATCCATATTACTGTTTCTTAAAATGGACATTAATGACACAATAACACAAACAATTCATAAGTAGCAGGACTCACTTCGAGTGTGATTAAAGATTTTGAAAGCACTGATTGGAATTGATATTATCCCTCGATTATTTGATTTGATTTTTTCCGATAGCGTCAGTCTAATTTGAGACCTAGAGTTGAAGTGAAGTGAATTTTATACAAATTTAGTTTCCCAATCAGCACTTCCTGCGATCAAAGCTGAAAATCATGGCTTTCTTTGCTTATTGAGATTTCAAATAGGTAAGTCATTGAGATTTGACGAATTTCAGCACAGCGAACTTCAACTCGAAGAATTTCCGTTCAGCCAATTTCAGCTCGACGAATTTGCATTCGACAGATTTCAGTTCGCTAAGTTGTTGCACGGCAAATTTTCAAACGGCAAGTTGCTCAACAGCAAATTCAATGGCACTCGAATCGATTAACTATCTGGATCCAATTTCGAAACGAAACTCGCATTTATTTAAAATATTTCTAATCACTAATTAAAGTAATCGGAAATTATTTGATAAAGTGTGCGAAGACCATGAAAGGATCTGGGAAATGATTTAATCTATATTGTATTGTTTTAGAATAAAACAAACATAACATAACATGATCACTAATTCAATCACTGCGGTTTTCGACTGACTTTTTTCCCATTCCCATTTTTTTTCGACTGACTTTTTGCCGTTCGATTCGCTTTGTATGTTCTCGGTGTACGTTGATAACCAACATACATTCAACAACTCCGACACTTTGGTCAGCCACCAATTCCAGCTGCGTATCAGTATTTGTACTCAACATACCGTCGAAACCGGTCAGCGAGACGCCGGTCGAACAGCGTAAAAACAATCCAATTGAAACATCGTGCTCCGGTCGTTGGCATTGCAATCTTCGATTATGCTGGAGTACCGCTTGAGCTGTCTGGTCCCGGAACGGCTCCGCATCGCGTTTTGATCGCTTCCGAAGAACAATTCAAGGTGTTCTCGTTGCCCACACTGAAGCCAGTCACAAAATACAAGCAAGTGATGTTACCGCTCCGCGCTGCTACGCGATAGTTGTTTCAAAATGAGATCCCCCGGCGAACTTTTGCAGCATCGAGTATCATTTATATTCTGCTGTCAAATTTAATTGCCACGAAATCACTCTGCCACCAAAAAATCGTTCTATGTCCGTCGCGCGGCACACTTCAGTCTTTCCCTCATTTACATAATTAAATAAATAAATAATTTCGTAATCCGTAATATTGGACAACTTTAGTGGTAGATATTGAACCTTTAGTTCTTTTTTTAGTTTCAAATTATATTTTGAAATTATGTTCATATTGTTTTGACCGTTGTCAGGCGTCCCCACAGGCAAAGACTAACTAATGTTTAGGCGATAGATGTCTCAACAATCGATTTTGATGAGTTTCGTCACATCGGACACCACCAATACAGAAAGAATATATTCGAACGCAACAATAGCAAACATTCGATATTCAAAAGTCATAGGTTAACGTACATTTTGGCGCTGAAAGGATCGCTGGCCAAAAACAAATTAAAACCAAGTTCCAAAAGTGCATTTTCTTCATTCAAATTAATAATTTTAAGTCGTGAGCAAGAATCGTGCGGAAAATCGGGCGAAAATGGCGAATTTTGTTCGCGGTAAATTGATTGTGATCGACAGTAATGGCACTGACAAAGAAGAAATTTCGTCGCGAAATCCATCGCTGAAAATCGGTAGTTTGATTTATTACGACTATGTGATTGAATCCAGTGACGACAGACAAATATTTTACGAAATTACGTCTGATGAATTTGGGCGGGTAAGTCAAGCACAGTTACTTTGCAGTTATTTCGATTGTTCAGCTGCTGCAGCCGAACCCAAACACTCCATTTTCCCTCGCTTTTTGCTTGACGTTCTGAGAACGCAAAACGCTTGATGCCGCTTGGGCGGTTTCAGTCAAAAATTGCACAATATTTCATAGTTTGCTCTTGTTTTAGGTCTCAATATGCAACCACTCACAACATAAGTTGTTAGTGAATGGAGAATTCGTAGGCAAGCAGCGTCACTTGTTTAACAAAAATGTGATCACAGTCGTTGGGGACAAGAAATTTCGTTGGGAATTGATTAGTGATGAAGAAAGTGAGGCAAATTCGGAAGCAAAACAATGTCCGTGGTCAGATCCGGGAAAGAAGACGAGCCGGTCGAAATTTGTGGATAAATTTAAAAAAAGCCGTCTGACCATCAACCAGTAAGTAATTCATGCCACGAATTCCGTGGTCTTGATGATTTGATTTGATCTGATCGAGGTATTCTTAATTTCAGACTGTTCATCTTGTCGTCAAGCGATGACGCTCCCAACGAAAATGTGGCCTCGTTTATTGAAGCAGTCGATCAAGTTGAGCCGATCAACAGACCGGCCAGAGGAGAGACGCAAAAGGATGTTTCCGAAATCAGCAGTGAACGAAATCATTCCCATTTGGCCAATCGAAGTATTAACACACCAAAACTACAACAATTGCAATATTCGGAAAAAACAATCACCTCGTTCAATCCGCATCTGAATGAACCGAGTGTAACTTCCACACACAACGGCTCAGAATTTCAAGAAATCAAAGAGAATACCAATAGATCGTTTTGCACAAATGTTCCGTCTTCGATTTCCATCAGAGACCAGCCATTCATGTCCTTGAACGATAGCACGAGCTACCACACACCAAACACAACGCGCGGAAAATCGCTGCTGAAGTCGACTTTGAAAAGGTTCAATCAAAATTCAGCTATCGGAACGCTGACGTCTCCCAGAACAGTGAATCTCAAGCGACTCGCCACCGCACTGGAGGCCAACGAAAGCAGCGACGAAATTCCTTCGAACAAGTCGACAGCTAATTCTCAGAAGTTATTCAGACATGTGGCGAACCCAACACAGCTTGCTGAGTTGTCTGCTGATTCCTCACCGACACTGCCATGCAAAGCGTTTGACGTTGTGGAATCCACACCGAAGACTGGCGTCAGACACATGTCGCGAACAGCTCTCCTCACCGCTAGTAGCACTAGAAATCGAGGCTTCATGGATATATCTGTGATCTCAGCACCGGAGGAGGATTCGAGGGCAGGCGTCAGTTCATCAGCGATTCAAATGCTCTCTGAAAACGATTCAGTCGTGGTCGACTCGTCGAGGGGACATTGTTCAGTGCAAGCATCATCAAAAGCAAATGTAAGAACGTCGCTCACTCGAGTCTTAAGGCGGCGTCAAAGTGATTCAGCAATCGCCGACATCCAGACCACACTGCAACTTCAATTGCCAAACACAATTTTGGAAGAACCCAAATCCTCTGTGGCGAATGAAGAAACTGTTGAGAATGTCGAGGATGTTGAAAATGTCATTCCGAACTCCATGCAATCCCGAGTGAACCAGCTGAAACGAAAGGGCGTCTCGATGGGCTTTCCATTTTCAGCCGCAACAGATTTACAAGATGGGCGACGTAATTCTGTCCCAAGCAGCCAGGCCTATTCGGAAGCTAACGAGCCAGCTGATGAGGCTTTCGCTGGACAGAAATCCAAAAGGAAACATTCGATAGATAGCAACCGAGTGTGTAAGATGATAAATGAAGAAGGTTTTTTGGGGCCAGCTCGAAAATCTATTGCTTGTTCTCGTGAACTTTGCATTCTGGATAATGAAAGCCTTGAATGTGTGAATCGTTCAGAAGGAGAAATCACCGACGAACCGAAATCTGATGAAACCTCCACGGCAACTCCAGCGGCTGTAGAGTCGGACGCTTCGATTGTTCGTAAGTCGGCTGAAGTATCTCAAACATCAGAATCCTTCGGTAATGAAAAGCAGGAACCATTCGACGCACCCAAGGCAAAGCAACCTGAGAGACCTGTTGGGGAGACAGTTGAGGAGACAGTTGATGAGAACGCTGAAGAGGCTGCTGAGGAGACAGTTGAGGAGACTGTCAAAGAGCCGGTTGAGGAGCCTGTTGAGGAGACTTCTGAGAAGATCGCCGAGGAGAAGGCTCAGGAGAAGATCGCCGAGGAGAAGGCTGAGGAGAATGCTGAAGAGGCTGCTGCGGAGACAGTTGAGGAGACTGCTGAGGCGACTGTCGAGGAGGCTGTCGAGGATGTTGAAAACGTCATTCCGAACTCCATGCAATCCCGAGTGAACCAGCTGAAACGAAAGGGCGTCTCGATGGGCTTTCCATTTTCAGTCGCAACAGATTTTCAAGATGGGCGACGTAATTCTGTCTCAAGCAGCCAGGTCTATTCGGAAGCTAACGAGCCAGCTGATGAGTTTTTCTCTGGACAGAAATCCAAAAGGAAACATTCGATAGATAGCAACCGAGTGTGTAAGATGATAAATGAAGAAGGTTTTTTGGGGCCAGCTCGAAAATCTATTGCTTGTTCTCGTGAACTATGCATTCTGGATAATGAAAGCCTTGAACCTCCGGAGAAGCAGCTAAAACCTACAAGCGTCGTCGATGCGGAACATGTGCAGGATGAGGCCTTTCTGGCCGACGAGGAAAAGCGTGTGAATCGGTCAGAAGGAGAAATCACCGACGAACCGAAATCTGATGAAAGCTCCATGGTACCTCCAGCGGCTGTAGAGTCGGACGCTTCGATTGTTCGTAAGTCAGTTGAAGCATCTCAAACATCAAAATCCTTCGGTAATGAAATGCAGGAACCATTCGACGCATCCAAGGCAAAGCAACCTGAGAGACCTGTTGGGGAGACAGTTGAGGAGACAGTTGATGAGAACGCTGAGGAGACTGTCGAAGAGCCGGTTGAGGAGCCTGTGGAGGCGCCTGTTGAGGAGACTGCTGAGAAGATCGCCGAGGAGAAAGCTGAGGAGAACGCTGAAGAGGCTGCTGTGGAGACAGTTGAGGAGGCAGTTGAGGAAACTGTTGAGAAAACTGTTGAGGAGACTATCGAAGAGCCTGCTGAGGAGAAGATCGCCGAGGAGAAGGCTAAGGAGAACGCTGAAGAGGCTGCTGAGGAGACAGTTGAGGAGACTGTCGAAGAGCCGGTTGAGGAGCCTGTTGAGGATACTTCTGAGAAGATCGCCGAGGAGAAGGCTCAGGAGAAGATCGCCGAGGAGAAGGCTGAGGAGAAGATCGCCGAGGAGAAGGCTGAGGAGAACGCTGAAGAGGCTGCTGAGGAGACAGTTGAGGAGACTGTCGAAGAGCCTGTTGAGGAGACTGTCCAGGAGACTATCGAAGATACTATCGAGGAGACACTTTTGAGCGACGATGATAAAAAGGCTTTACTGTTCCGTCTCGCAAAAGAGGCTCAGTTCAAAATTGAAGCAAAAAACAAAGCGATCATTGGAATCGAGGAAGGAAACGTAGCAGGTGAGACTGACATTTCTGTGGCTTCAAGCGCAGACGATGTCAATCGAATGGTAGAAAGTGCTGACAACCAAGCTTCAGGTGAGTGCGCGCTTCAAATGTCTCACCGTTACATTCTGAAAGGAAATTTTTATTTTTTGCAGATGCTATCTCGGAGGAAGAAATTCGTTCTTACACGAATGATGTCTCAACTGATATCGCGGATGGAACAGAGACCGTTGCTCCCGAAACTATCAATACAGTTCAAGACACTGTGGAAGACAACAGCAGCAGCAAGCCGAGAGTAGAGCCAGTTGATTTGGCAGTTGCGCTCACACCGCAAAGAGTGAAGGCCATCGAAAATTCAGGTCCAATAAAAACGGTTGAGCAAATTGGGAAGACCTTTCAAGAAGAGCATATCCAGCTAAGCAGCAATAACATTGAACCACCAAACCGAGATGCACAAATAATTGGGGAAATGGTCAATGCGAGGTCCCCAAAGCGAAAGCGGTATAGCCGTGCTGAATCGGCAACCGAAAAAACTAAGCAAAATTTGACGCTGGACGAGCAGAAAGAAGGAACGGATGATTTCTTCGGCGAGAATATTTCAACCATCGCTGACTTTCCAATGAGCCTGTCAAAGTCGACGCCACTCATGCCAGCTAAGGATCCCATTGCCAAAGCAGATTCGCCATTTCCTCCGGCTAAACGCGCTCGTAGACGTCGTCTTGCTGATGTAGAAGAGCATTCTGAGAAAATCGCCGAAGCGCTGCCGGTCCCAGTTAAGCGTGGTGGTCCCGCAGCAACTGTCAGCGATTTGACCGACAGTGAGAATGATTTTCCAAAGAAAACCAGTCGCCGTGGACGTCGAAAAGCAACGACGTTGATTGTCAAAGAGCATTCAACTGCC
Organism: Lestremia cinerea; assembly: GCA_027564135.1. Taxonomy (NCBI): domain Eukaryota; kingdom Metazoa; phylum Arthropoda; class Insecta; order Diptera; family Cecidomyiidae; genus Lestremia; species Lestremia cinerea. The sequence continues at coordinate 6,838 of JANSTV010064674.1, forward strand.
GGAAAAGAGGAGGATGAAATCGCTGTTAAGTCGAGAGCAAGCTACAGCCAAAACTATGTGTCAGGAGAAACCTTAACAGTCCATGCAGAGTCTGCCCAAATGGTCATGCCGAATACACAAGAAACTTCAAAGTCTCGACGAGATCAAACGGCTGAAAAAACTTCAATAGTTGAAGCGTCGACCTCTCGAAATTCCAATGATGCTTCAGCTGGCAAAACCAAACCAAAACGCACTGTTCCAGCCAAAAATACGACGTCAAAGGTCATCGAAAAAGCGCCGACAAGAAAACGACGAGGTCGCGAAGCATCAAGCGATTCGCTACTTGAACAAAAACCGGAAGAAGCGTCAACACAAGGTCGGAATGATAGCGCTAAAATGCCAAAAAAAGAAACCGAAAAATCACCGCAGGCAGTGGATTCGCTTGCAGCTCGGCGGGGTCGAGCTAAACCGGAAGAAACAAAAACTGTCAAAGCAGTTCATAGTGAAACTCGACGAGCAGCAAGAGCCATTGAAAGCAGCCCGGCTGAAAGTTCAATAAGAACGCGACGCGGTCGGCCAAAGATTGCAAAAGATGCCAAGGAATTATTGGCATCTGTGAACAATACAAAACCAGAAGAGGAGCTTTCAATAAATAACAACAAAGCAAATTCGGGAGAGACCACACAAACCGAATCCGTGGTAACGGGTCGTCGAGGCGTCCGGGCGAGGACTCAACGTGAAGAGACAAGTGAAAAGCCAACCAATTCATCAAAAGCGACCCGAGCGAAGCGTCGCCGACCAGAACTGCAGGCAGAACCGTCTGATTCTGAGGTGGATGCTATCGAGCCAAGGGCCAAACGAGTATCAAATACAAGTGAGAATTCAGCCAAAGCGAGAGAAACGACCAAAGAAACCAAAATCGTCACGAAAAAAGTGAATTTCGAGGAGGAAGCCAAGAGCTCGAAAGGCCTAGGTGCGAGTACATCTCCTGTAGCAAGTCGAACGCGTTCGGGTCGCAAATTGAATTGAGGGGACAACGTTTTTCCATATTCCCAAGTTTGTTTTTCCTTTGTTTTCAAGTTTAATTTTTTTCATCCTAATTTTATCGGATTCATAAGCCTAGAATCAATGAGCTTGTTTTTTTTTCTTTTTCAATTTTTTCATCAAGAGTCATTTGCTCTGTAACTATTTGTGTTAATATAATCATTATCATTATTATCATTATTCGCAGAAAATTGCAAGATTAAGTTTATAAACGTTTTGATTAAAATCCCCAAGTAAATGATATTCTAATAAAAATCGATGCGATACAAAAAACCGCAAAGGAAAATCTATGTTTTATTGATATGCATCAGCATCCACGTCGAATGAAACTCGGATTTACCTCTCTGATATGTATAGTAACGTAACGAGATGCAGATTTCCGAGTTCCGAAATAGGCGGGCTTATCTGTGGCTCATTAGGCCTTATCACAAACGAAGAAACTCTAACCTCATAGCGAGAATGAGGTCACGTTCGATTCGCGCACAATCACATCGGTGCGCATAGAGGCAGGCAGGCAGGCGTGTGCTTGTGTGTCGACGAGACCTTTAATTGTGTTGCTATGCTTGTCAGACATGACATTTGTTTTCGATTTTCGACTTGCATTTTTGGTTGTCATTTTCTACAGTTTTGTTTGTTCCAAAGTTGCCAAAGGTAGAATTCGTGAATTGAGCCATAAAATATTTCGAATTGAAAAATGGCTGTACGCATTTTGAATCGTCGCATTTTGCTTAAAGTCGCCTCAGTGAACAATAGTTGTGTGTCGAATCGTCGCCATTTTGCTCAGTATCCCATTGATGAATCTATATTCGGATTGACTGATGACCAGCAACGGGTAAGTTGTTCGCCAGCTGGCAGTAAGTCGATTCAAGATGCAAGCTATGGATTTTGACAGCTTCGACGGAGCATCTACCAGTTGACTTCAAAAGAATTGGCACCGCACGCCGAGCGAATAGACAAAGATAATGAGTGGAAAGAGCTTAGATCCTTTTGGAGAAAACTAGGGGATATCGGGGCGCTGGGCATGACCGCAAAGTCCGAGTACGGAGGCTCCGATGGAGACTATTTGGACCACATCCTTGTGATGGAAGAGATGTCTCGGGCTTCTGGCGCCATCGCTCTGTCGTACGGTGCTCACTCGAATCTATGCATCAATCAGATCCATCGCAACGGCACCGAAGAGCAAAAATTCAAGTACTTACCGAAGGTTTGTTGTTTGCACCGCGGGGCTTGTTTACGTTTCTACCATTCTCATGGTATTTTCAGCTGTGCAGTGGTGAACATATTGGTGCATTGGCGATGTCCGAGGCTGGATCTGGCAGTGATGTTGTCTCAATGAAATTGCGGGCCGAGAAGAAGAGCGACTATTACATTTTCAACGGGAACAAGTTCTGGATTACAAACGGGCCAGACGCCGACACGTTAGTGGTCTACGCCCGGACCAATCCAAATTGTAAACCGCAGCACGGCATCACTGCGTTCATCGTCGAAAGAGACTTTCCAGGCTTCACTCGGGGACCGAAACTAGACAAATTGGGCATGCGTGGCAGTAACACTTGTGAGCTGATCTTCGAGGATTGCAAGGTGCCCGCCAGCAATATTTTGGGTGGAGAGGGCAAGGGAGCGTATGTTCTTATGTCGGGACTGGACTATGAGCGCCTCATATTGGCCGCAGGTCCAGTCGGCTTAATGCAAAATGCCATTGATGTAACCTTCGACTACGCACATCAACGGCGCCAATTCAAACAACGAATCGGGGAATTCCAGTTGATCCAAGGTAAAATGGCTGACATGTACACGACGCTAAATGCCTGCCGATCATATTTGTATGGGGTAGCCAGATCGTGTGTGGCTGGAAGCGCCAATTCCAAAGACTGCGCAGGAGTAATTCTGTATTGCGCTGAAAAGGCCACCCAAATGGCTCTGGATGCCATTCAAGTGCTCGGCGGCAATGGTTACATCAACGATTATCCCGCTGGTCGGATTCTTAGAGATGCGAAATTGTACGAGATCGGAGCGGGAACGTCAGAGATCAGAAGACTTGTCATCGGTCGCGCACTCAACAAGGAATATAAGTGAGAAGACCTTGACCTTGACTCAATGTTGCTTTGAAAATCATCGAATCTCTTCGTTCATCATGCCTTTATTCTCTTTGGTATTCCTAAAAATTTAATTTAGAAATAAAAAAATTTTCTAAACGCTTTAGTCTCTTATTATCATGATCATGAGTGCAATGAGTGCAAGCTTATGTTCGAAATCTTCATCTTGGTCTGCTGAACCCAGGTGGCTTCTTCCTCTTTGTGATCATTTCCAGGCTGCACCATATACATTGACCTTCGCAGCGGTTTTTTCAGAGGAATGCGGATTCCTCTATCAACTATTTGCTAACTTGAAATATGTACAATGCAGAGTATTTATGATTCGAGTAGAGGTCATCTCTCAAAATAAAAAAAACGCTGTTAATTTCAAATTATACAACTGTTTTTAATGTTATTAGCGCACAACACACTCTGGGCTCACTTGGTCACTTTGAGAAATGTATTGTTGCAATATATACATAATTAATAATGCATTTAATATTTTCTATTGTTCTCAGTCGATTTTTCGATGGATGAGCTACCCGAAGCATATATACTCTGTGTACAATAATAGTAACTCAAAGAGAATTCTGTTTCACATTCCCCACCAACGGGGGATTTGTATTGACTCAAACTTTCCCGTCGTTCATTTAGTTGCGCTGGGCAGGACCCGTCTGCGCACTGCACACAAGAATGGTCTTAATTCTTTTGCAGAATATTTCAAATTTATAACAACATTGTTTGTTTTATGTGCAGTTTTATTTCGATCGGTCACATTTAGAATTCGTTATTTTTGACACAGAAAACTTTACACATCGAGCAATTCTTAAGCATAATTAACAACCCTCAAATTTTGAGATTTTTTTCAATTTAGTTTTCAGGCGACTTTCCAGAACATATAAATATTATCAGTTTTTGGGGCAACGGAGAGAATTGATAGCTTTATTCCGAATTTTTTTTCTAATTTAAATATCGATTGTTCTTAAAAGTTGTTAAAGATTGACTAGAGAGAAATGTAACAATAGCATTATGATTTACATACAGATTCATGAGTGTTCTTGGTTTTTTTTCTGCTTTTTGATATATTTTTTGTCAATTCAAACGTTTTTTTCTTCAGGTTCAAACAAAACAACTAAGCGTTTGGTCCGTTACACTCAGAACACCGTCGGGTTAGTTCAATAGTCCATTTGATTCATTTTGGGGGAAGGAGGGGGGGTTAGTAGGCTTATCGTTTATTCATTTTTTTTTTCAATGCCTTTGTTTGGTTGATTTGATGATGCTGGTGTAGATGCAGGCTTGATCGAAAGACAAAATAATCTTTCTATCAAATTAATTAAATTGTTGATTTTGTGATTATTCATATTGTTGGGTTTATATTGAATCGTATATTGGTCGAACATTGTTTTCAAGGTCGTTGTCATCATAATTATTTTAGTAATCTGTTTCACCCATAACACTGAACATAAGACGACGGAAACTGGAGCTTTGGTGGATAGTTTCATTTGCTTCGCCCATTGTGTTCACCTAAAAATAGTACTGTTGAATGGT
>JANSTV010064685.1:0-11481 GCA_027564135.1 Lestremia cinerea
CTCGATGTACATGAACGCAGCGAACCAAGAACAACAGCAGCAATCATCCACAGACCTACTGTCGAATATCATGAATTCGAAGCGACGTCATCGAGGCATCCGATCGATGCTGGGACGTCGTGAACCGCACAACTATGAAAAGACCGTTACGACGCCCCATCAAACGAGCGTCTACAATCAGATGCTGGCGCAGCACACTCGCAATCAGTCGTACCAGCAGCAATCGTCAATGCAACAAATGAGTCCGAATTCGGTGATTTCGGGCAATTCGGGTCCGGGAAGCTACAATAATTCAGGTGTATTTCTAGCAGCGCAGCAATCCATGCCGATGCACACATCGCCAATTCAAACGACAACCAACAATTACGCAAGTGCGAATGCATTGAATTTGTCGGCCACGAATAGCTACAGTCTCCCAGGCAGATCGATGAGCGCCAGCATGATGAACATGTTGCAGTCAACCGCAATGCAATCGCAGTCGCCGCAGCAGCAGTCTCAATCGTTGAAATCCAATTCCAATTTGTTGACGTTGCTGTCGATGAAGAGTAATTCGGTCACAAATATCGCGAGTCAGGACGTCGACCAACTTCAAATGGATTCGTTCAAGGCCACGTCATCGGCCCATCAGAATGCCACGTCGTACAAACCGTATCCGACACAATCCAGTCTCAAGAATGCAGGTAAGCAGGCTGAATCGAACAGTGGATATCCGATGAGCAAGCTTAGAACGAAGTATGTTGCTGTTTCAGGCTACAATCAACAGTCACCGCGCAATATGCGTTTGCCATCGCCGCCATCACAGCAAAGTTCTTTGACAGAACAACAAAAAATGCAATTGGCGGCCGAGAAGGAATTGTTCCGATCGAAGAGTTTGCCGTTGAACAGCACGTTACCATTGCCGATCAAAGAGGACACGTTCGCTGTTCCAAAATATCAGGCGACCAAAACGTCAGCCATATCGCGGATTCGTACACGCAGCAATTCGATGGTATCGAAATATCACGCACACAACCAACCATCGCTTCAAACCGCTGCCAGTGAGCCGATGCTCAAGACTTTGGCTCAGTTGCTGACGTCGTCTTCATCACCGAATGCTGCCAGCAGTTCCAACACAACGAATCAACAGACTCAACAACAGCAACAGCAATCGCATGGTCTCTCAAACAGCATAATTTCGGCTCAGAACAATCCTCGATCGTTTTTGTACCAACAACAACAACACAATTTGCCGACAAATGCATCGGTGATGACGCCACCATCAAAAGTTCAAATCTCGCCCAACTCAAACAGTCCGCACGGAAGCTTCACATTCAGTGGCAGCAGTGGCGGCTCAACATTGACCGCGACCCCATCGCTGTCACCGGACTCATTGCCCGAACAGGATCTCCCCTTGTCGCCGTCAAGCCGAAGCAGCTTCTTGGCAAAGTACCCATCGCGAACGGCTTGTGCTGGCACAAGTCTGGCTGGTACGAGCAACGGCAATGCCAGCAGTGCTGGCGGTGAAACAATTCAACGTCGCGTCGGACACATTCACGCCGAACAGAAACGCCGTTACAACATCAAAAACGGATTCGATATGCTGCACTCGCTCATTCCGCAACTGCAGCAGAATCCAAATGCAAAACTGAGCAAAGCGGCCATGCTACAGAAAGGCGCCGAATATATTCGCCAATTGAGATCCGATCGTGATGGAATCAAACAGAAAATGGACGTTTTGCGGAAAGAACGCGACGCGCTCAACAATTCGCTCAAGTAAGAATTTCAATGAAAATCCACGAATTTCGAGTTTATTCGTTAATTCATCGTTGTTTTGCAGTCATTTGCATTCGGTGCTGCCAGCGAATGGGGCGCCGGTGTCGCGTCAACGTACCGGGCGTATCAAGGAGCTATATCAGGATTATGTACGCGAGCGAACGATGCGCACTTGGAAGTTCTGGATTGTAAGTCACGAGCTCATTGGTTGAATCGATAAAATCTCCTAACGAAATCCTCTTGCAGCTCGGCCTCATTTTCGAGCCATTGTTGAATTCGTTCAATGCAACAGTGTCGGTGGCCAGCATGGAGGAACTCTATCGATCTGCGATGCTGTGGGTGGACCAGCATTGCTCTTTGGTTGAAATCAGGCCAGGTACGTCTAAATGCTCCGTCGCACCTGAAACGAGTTTTAACGATCATTCCGCTTTGCAGCCGTTTCAGATAAACTGCGGTACCTCTCGACCACCACAGACATCCTCTCCGATCCACCGTCAACGCTCCAAGAAGAAGTAACGAAAGCCGTGGCAGCCAAGGTGAACGTCTGCAGTGCTGGAAACTCGGCTAATTTGTAGACGCAACAGTGAGGTCCTTCCGCTTGCCAGAAATCGAACGGTCACTTGTTTGCTGTGCCTTAATGATTGATGGATGCTTCGAATCGATGCGAAAGATGAATTTGACGCATCATCGCACGGATTGGCAACGAAACACACATTTTTCAACAAGTCGTATTTTCGATATTTTGTTTCTCTTTCGTTTTCGTTATTTTTCTTTTCTAATTTGCCGCGTACCAGCGGAGTCATTTGTAAGAATATCGATTCAGTTCATTCGGTCCTCAAATTAAGTTTTTGGTTAGTTTTTATGAGAAAATTTTTTTTATGTTATTTTTTCTAAGAATTCTATTTTTCGTTTGTTTTCGCTTTTCAAACAACAATTTTAACAGAGGAAATTCATCGTTATATTTATACAAAAGGAAAAAAAAAACAGAAAATAAACAAAGATAAACGGAATTTTTGATAAAGTCGCATTTAGCTCACAGCGTCCCGATACGATTCATTCTTCAAGAGCTCTCTTTGGAATTCGGAAGGGGAACTGCTTGCCCTCATCTTCCAGAGCAAACTTGACTTTGAACAATGGCGATGGGTTGATTTGATCCAAACCGACAGTTTGAGATGCCTCCGTTATCGCATTCAGTGCCGTATCATTGGCACCTTTCATCGAGTAAATGGAGATCAATGTGCTGTAAACCAAACCTAAAGCTTTTTTTGTGATTGGCGTTGTTTTCAGCAAATCGAGCAATCGAATGACGAATCGTTCGTCTCGTTTTTCGCGAGAATGATTCAAGATGTGATTGAAGAACCGCTCTTTGCGATTTGCCAGTAAATCTGTCCAGAGTCGATTGCGCTGTTCGATGTCCTCTTGCACGAAATAATGCTGCCAGAGACACCATAACGGTGAGGGAAGGCCTTTCTTGTCGTATTTCATTGCAATTTCTTCGACTGGAAAACAAAATAAAGTGTTGATTACTGCTTTGAGTGTGAATCATCAAATGAGCTTACATTTATCCAGCAGTTGTGGTTCGGCGGATGTCAAAATACCAAAAATTCCGCCCAAAGGAAATTCCTGTTTGACTTTTGCCAGTTCTTCACGAGAATCAGCCGCGTCAATATTCTTCTCAAGTAGCTGTAGATATTCGTTGATTTTTCCAGCGATAATGTGCGCATGACAAAGTCGATTGGAAAACTTGACCAGTTTTCTTTCTGTTTCGTCAATATGTTCTCCAATGGAATTCAGATTTTTTACATCGCCCGCGAACGCCAATTGGCGAATGAATCGATCAAAGTGCAGGGGTAGTGGATGGACACCCTTTTCACTCATTGCCAGCACCACTTGCGTAGCATCGTCCAAGCGAAACTCTCTGCAAAGTCGCTGCAAATAATATGAGCATCCGGAGACATTGACGGTTCCCGCACGGAAGGCTTCCAAAAATTCCTCTAGCGATTCGAAACTCGGCAATGGCTTTTCCACTTCACGTCCGGTCTGAGACGTCGGAGGAACTTTTCCGGATTTTAGGTAGATTTCGTTGAGAGCAACTTGAATGCCTTCGGTGTTGGGCATTCTCCTGGTGGCCTCAAAACAACGTTCCAGAACTTCCACATTCCCATTTTTCAAGTAGTATTCCCAGCCCGCTTTAAATTGAGCATCTAACGTGCATCGATCAACTCTGCTGAAAATGGCTTTGGCTTGATTGACATTGCCGCATTCCAAATGGGCAAATGCCAGGCCAATCATCGCATTCTTCTTGCCGTGCACGTCGGTCGACAACTCTGTCAGCCGTTCCAAATTGCGAACATCGTCGTTTTGTATCAATCTTTTGGCCAGGTCGTTACGACAGGGTGTCGCTTTGTATTTTTTACTTATTTCCTCAAACACTTCCATCGCTTTGTCGAAGTCCTTGTTCACCAGATGCACCTTAACCAGTGGATTCAAAAGCTTATTGCCGATTGTCACGCCTTGTTGAGCAAGTTCCTCGAAAATCTCCTGTACTTCTCGGACCTTGCCTTCTTCGGCCAACGACGACAATATTTTCACGCAAATCACAAAGGAATGGACATCACTTCCTTCCACACCGGCATTTCGTTTGTTTGGTGTCATTTCTTTCAGCAGCCGGTAGGCCGTTTCCCCTTGACGTCGATTGGCCAAGCGGTAAATCATGTTGTATGCGTGGCGATTGAAGTTTTCTTTCTTTTCCAGGCGATCGAACAGGAAATCACATTTATCACCATTTCCGCTCAGAGCCAGTTCGTAGATAACTTCCAGAATGGCTCTGCTGCCAAATTGAATGTTTTGTTCCGCACAATCGGCAAGAAGACTCTTAATTTCGCCGACATTGCCATTGGCAGCGTATCCACACATTAAGCTCTTGTACGTTTCCGAGGGGGGAGTTAGGCCCGCCTTTTCCATTTTGACTATTTGATCTTTGCCTCCTTCAAAATTGCTGTTGAGCAAAGTTTACAGTTTGAATCATGCACGACTGAAGTGTTTGCAAATAATTTACCCGATTCTCGCGTTTCCAAAAGCCAAAGCATTGTAGATGCGCTCGGTTGGAGGAACATGGTCGTTTTTCAGTTTCTGAACAAGTTTCTCAGCGATTTCTATGTCTCCTCGGCGGCAATAAAACCAAATTAAGTGCTCGAACGTTGCCCTGCAAGTGAAAGGACATTAGTTTCATGTTCGATAAGTGTCGGTGGATGAGTGCAACTTCGTTGGCATGATTTTCCTCTTGGTCATCTCTTCCAACAGTTCAGTCGGCGTGATTTCAATGTCGTGAACGGCACAGACCGACATGAATGCGTTGTAATGCGACGCATCAACAGGTACATTCGATCGATTGATGTGATCCCAGATCTGGTCGATGACAGCCTTTCGAGATTCAACATTTTCGTGGTGCGAAAAATAACTGCAGCAGGTCAGCAGCTGGTAGGCTTGATCGCTGTTCAAGTGGTTTTGTGACTGAACCTGGGTCAGCAAGGATTCGCTGCTGTAGCGATTTCTTTTCGCAAACACCGGGAATTCTGCTAGGAATTGATCAAAGTTTTCAAATCGTGGAATCTGGTCGCTCCTCTTCAGCTGATCTCTGTGAAAACACAATTGTTAGAACATAACCTCAATATCTGCATCAACTGAATCAGTCTAGGAAATCTTACATCTTTCCCTCAAAGTTGCGGGTTTGAATAAATCGCGGCTGAGGTGGTCCATAATTCAGTTGACACGTGAGTCTTTGTTGTCGAGCCCATATAGAGGTTCGTTGGATCAGACGTAAAGACCTCAGGATGGATGCCATTCTTTACGAACACTGATTTCGTAATCGTTGACAGTTCATACCTCGTCGAATATCAAAACAACTTTGACGTTTGTCACGAAATGTGTTGAGAAGTTGAAAATTGTGCATCCGCGATGTATAACTCGAGCATCAAGACGATTCTCATCAAATGCCAACCGTTTTTGGCTCCCACTAGGTGAGGAACCCCCGCTAAACTCCCTCCTTCCCCCTTCGCATGTGAATGTGTGGTTATATTTGGTTCAAAATACACAATAAATTGCAGCCGCTATGGATCCATCAATATCGTGAGAGCTTCAACGTCAAAACGACCACTCAATTGCTTCCAGAACTTCTGTAACGATTACCGAGCAACTCACTCTCCCTCGCCGGGATTAGTGAGGCTCGGAAAATTATGGCACAGTCTCGAGGAATCCGAACGGCAAAAGTATTACCAGAAATATGCGACACAGGTGGTGAGTTAAATGCGTAACGAACATCGAATCGAATTCAATCAACGTTTCGACATCATTTTCAGGCGGAGTTTGACAGGCAAAAAGCAGCCTACATAAAATCTTTAACCGCTGCGGAAAAAGCGTCAATAAGAAAGGAGCGAAAGACGAGAGAAGCGATCGCCGAATTCGCCCGACTGAAATCTTACAAAATGGGGAGACCGAAGCGACCTCAATCGGCATTCCATCTGTTCATGAGCGACCAGAAGAGCTTCTTCGAATTTGATGAAGGCTCTTTGCGGGCCGTCACGATAAAATTGTGGCACGAATTGGAACCAGCGAAAAAAGAAAAATACCTTTTGGAAAATCGAAGACTATTGGAGCGATTCAGGTATGTGGTTTGTTGATGAGTTGAAGAGTTCTCGATGCTCATTCCATTCTCTACTTGACAGCAATGAAATGCGGGTTTGGGAAGAGAAAATGATCAGTGAAGGCAACTTTGATGTCATTCGGAAAGGAACATTGCACATCCGGAGAAAATATAAACCGAGAAGCCCCGCTGGAGGCAGACCAAATGGGGAGGAAGCATCTGAGCCAAAGCTATCCAATTCCTTTGCAGCAAAATCGGTCAAGGAAATCGAAATCATGATGCCGAAGTCAAAACAAGTCATATTCAAAGCGACTGAAAATGGCGGGAAATCTTTCTCGAGAACAGAAACTCCAAAACCAGATTCCGAGCAATTGCAAGTTGACCAAGACCCGAACCAGTCGAGGGGAACAGACAAACCGAATTATTCTCAGCGAGATGCAGATAGTGGTTTATCCACCAAATTCAAGAAATTTTTCGAAATTTAGTTCACGGCGAAATCAGAAGGTTGTTGTTTGAATTCACAATCGAAGAAACACCGAAAACGCTCGAGCGAATCAATAACTCGAATTTCATTTGTCATTTCAGCAACTGTATTTATTTCTGAATAATAAATCTTTTAAATTTACGGACATTGTTCCATTCCTACAAAAACGCTTCAATCATTCTTCATCATTCTCTCGCTTTCGGTCACATTCGATCGCATTACAAAAAGTTTTCATTTTTATTTTAATTAAATTTTTTTTTTATTGAAATTTTGATTTGAATATTTCGTGTGAATTAAAAAAAAAGAATAATAATAGTAATAAACATCAGCTAAGAATCATTTGTTCCGACGAATTCACAATATTTGATCGCAGGACATTGAATCGGAACGCTTCCAAATCGAAAAAAAAAATGTATTCACAGTTTAACGGTATTTTCCTTCTCGTTTCTTTTCTGACTGGAAAGCGAAACCGGGATTTTCGTTGGCATTCGGCATTTTTCGTATAAAATTTGAATTTGAAATGAAGCAATCACAAAATTTAACGCTAATAGTTTTTGGGAATCAACTAAACACATGAAACTTGAATAATAGAAGCCAGCCGAAGCCATTGAAAATCGAAATCTCTTGGTTCAACCAATAGGAAGTTTCAGATCTCCGTTTCAATCAATCGTTTAATGAAAATCAAGCGTGGATTCGGTTTTAGTTTCGCCCGTCCGAATCCTACGAGCCACAGACGCACATCGAAGGGCTTTACCGTTGCTGTTGGTAAATGGGAATGTTTGTTCTCGAATCGGGCTGCGGCAAAATGGTCGATGTGACCGGTTGGTTGATGGCTGCCATGTTCGGCATGTACCCCATGTTATGCACTGGAGATTGATGATGATTTGGCAACGGCTGTTGGGGTCCGGTTCCAGATTGAATATGCGTTGTCATAACGGTATTTGGTTGATAGGATGGAATGGATGGATTGCCATTTGTGTGTGGGTGTTGCTGTTGAGATGCCGCATAGTTTTGCTGGAAATTTGAGTAGTTCGCTTGCGGCTGTCCCAAAGCTTGGGGATGAGACGCTGGTACATTTGACTGGGGCTGAGGAAAACCATTTGGGTTTGTTTGACTTGTGCCAGGCATTATTCCGAGTGGCCCTTGGCCACCTGGATTAGGCAAAGACATTTGCAAAGGCTGTTGATGTTGATGCTGCGGCTGCACATGCTGCAAGTGTTGTGGTGGTGGCTGCTGCTGATGCATGGGCTGTTGTTGGCCATTCGGGATGGGTGATGGTACGCCATTTGGATGGCCATTCTGCAGATGCGGTGGAATCCCCTGAGGAGGCTGCTGCTGCTGTTGTTGAGGTATTTGTTGCATCGCCTGACTTTGTGGGCCATAGTTTTGCATCATCTGATTTGGTAATTGCATTTGATTGCCTGAAATCGATACGGAATACTGGTCAGAGAATGGGCCTTGAACAAGCACTTCGCCGATTGTCACTTACCCATCGATTGTAACGACATATTTGATGGCATATTTGGCTGCATATTCGGTGGCATTTGATACATATTTGGTGGTGGGCCTGCGGGCTGCATGCCGTACATGAGGCTATTAGGCTGCCCGGTTGGTGCATAGTACGGTCCAGCGTGTCCCATGTTCATGCCGTGGTAGCTTCCCATTTGCATGTCCGTTTCGCGCATCAACGTGTGATACATGTTTACTGCCTCCACCAGGCTGCTGCTCAATTGCGTTAATTTCGCGTGATTTCGATCGACTCGCTCCAACTCGGCGTCGATCAATGGAAGCATTTGATTCACCTGAGTCTCCAATACGAACATTTCCTCAGTATCCTGAACGAGAAAAAATTCGGTTAGAAAATAAAACCTTCGATCATTTAGATCGTCAAACGTACCCTAGAAGGATCCTCCGGATCAGCCTCATGCAACAAATGCAGCAATCGATCAATTTTGCCCTCATCAATTTCAATCGCTTCTTGTTTCAATTCATCTCGTTCTTGGGCTCCATCATTTGAAAATTGCACCGATTCCTTAGCTTTGTCGTTTAGGCGAGTCGATTCAGGTTCAGCACTCAAATCGGCTGACACGAAATTCGACGGAAACAAACCGTCGCCGCGATCATTGAAGCCCTTCCACCAATTTGGGTCCGAATCGTCCAAAACGTGAATGATTTCACCGGCTAGGAATGTCAGTTCATTGTCTTCAGCCGCTTCAAAGTCGTACAAGGCGCGGACCTTTCGCGGCTCCGGTGGTGGTTTGTTGAACGAGCTGGTATTGCTACTGCTGTTGTTGTTGTTGCTATTGAACGACGGATACAAAGAGCTCTGCCGAAGAAAGAGGGTTTAATTGCCATCCAAGTGCCCTTCTGGGTGAATATCTACCTGAGCCTTTGGTGCTTCATCTTTCTCCTTTAGCGACAATTCAATGGCCTTGGCGATATCATCTTGTTCTTGTTGACTCGACACAACATTTGGATCCTTGCTCAATGCCGGCTGGATCTTCGGTGCTGGCCCTGCATTTTCTGTAAAGTCGTATCCTTCTCCTTTCAATTTCTGAAGCAGCGACGGAATAAGATTCAAAGAGGAGTCAGTTTTGAATTCATTGTCAGCCCATTTTTTCAAAGAAACTCTCATTTTCTGCAAAGAGCGAAATTATTGCGAAATATTAGCGATTGTCAAAGGAAACATCGCAAAATAACGAATGACTCACCAAAGCCACTGGTGACGCTGCTTTGCTCATAATTCTTCTGAATTCATTTTCAAATTCACGTGATGCAATTTCTAAGTGGAAAGTTTTACCGCAATTTTTAATGCAAGCGTCAAGCAACTATCGAAGAGGAGAAAGATTTCATGGTTGAGCTGCCAAGGGCTTCCAAAAGACCTGACTACTTACCGTTATCGCTTGAATGGCCACATGTGGATCATTATGAGCCATTCGCCGCATAATCGAGTGCAGGCAATCCTTAACATTTCGAGGATTTGGTCCAACTTTATCACATATGTCTATGATGACATCCCACTGGTCGGATGTGTTCGTCTCATTGGTTGCTTTGTCTGAAACCGATAAGCGCAAGATTATTGAAAGGCAGCTGAAAATTCACAAAGAGTCTTGTGCAACGCAATTGAACAGACTCTGAGCTTTTCTCAAGGAACGATGATCAATCAATAAAAACAGAGAGTTTGCTCTCAACTAATTGTGGTAAAGGTCAAATCGCAGAATAAATTAACTTTAACGCCATTCATTGACCGCAAATGAAAAATAAATTCTTATCGTCGCATTTGACATTCATCGCAAAAGCAATTTGTTTTTAATTAATTGCTCAGCCATGAAAAACGGTCCCGAATCGAGACCTGAGATGAGAATGTTGGGTTTTTGCCGATGCCAAATCCAATTAACCGAATTTATCGTCAACGCAAATGCAATCGATCGTCCAACAACGACGACACATCCAGACCGCGACAGACACAAAGCAAATTGCATTGTTATTTTTATGTGACGAAGTTGTCGCCATCTCGTCGTCTTCGTCGTCTATCGTCGACCGCACAATTCAAAGCACCGATTACTCAGTGGCCGCACCGCAAACACGCCAACTTATCTCTGTCGTTGTGTCTTGCATTATCGATTGCATTTTCAAATCGGGTTTCGAAAAGCAAACAAAAAGACTGACCATTCGTCAAGTGAAATCCAACAAATCAATTACAATGGCTAAAAAATCAATTTGATTTCCAAATGCATGACGATGACAACACACATACCAACATCAACATCGAACGGTGAACTTGTTCCAAATAAGCCCATTTTTTGTTGTTTCTCTTTCTTTCTTCGTTGTGGTTTGTTCGTCAAAATCACAAATTTCGTTTTCGACTTTTTCAATAACGAATCCTTGCACTTGCTTTTTCCACTAAAATGCCAGAATTGTTCGAACGATTTGCATTGAAAGTGCTGCGAATGGTAGGAAATTCAATTTCTGTTCGAATCCAACAAAGATAATTTCTTGATGACTAATAAATCACTAGCACTGACAATTTACGTGTTTTTTTCTGTAGTTTTCATCCACTGAACTGCTCACTTTCGCCTCGCCTTGACCATTCCAACAATGTTTACGCTTTTTCACACAACACCTTTGGGTTTGTTGACGAACCGAGGGCTTAGTTTACATCGCACTTTGGCAAGCAAACTGCGTTTTCCCTTACGATCAGTCTCCAATGGGAAAAGGAAATCCTGTCGAGGACTGACGATTTGATGAAAAATTCTGATTGAATTGAAAAACCGAAATTTCTACAGCGTAATATTGACGAGCGCCGAAAGTCTCCTGTCAATTCGCCTTCCATTCTCAATGATAGGAAGCCCGGCCAACTTCACGCCAGTCACCGTCCAACCAATCAATATGTCAAACATTTTCAGTGAAGAATTGTGTTTATTTGAAAACATCTAAATGAATTTGACTAAAAATGATTATTTATTAACCGAATTGGACAGCTGATTGGCCATTCGATTGATTTCAAAACGTTTCGTACAAAAACGCATCCACATTGTGACCGACCATCAATTTATGTTTCATTCCAATTGGTCGCAGTGATAATGAATTTCATCAAGGATCC
>JANSTV010064696.1:0-11479 GCA_027564135.1 Lestremia cinerea
TGGGTGTCTTGGAAAATATCAGCCAATTGTAAAAATTCGCTCATATTCGATGTTTTGATGATTTTTTGACTAACTCATCGACCAGGCTCGCATGAATGCAAGGCAGTTGTTGGTTGAACGTTTTCGCATCGAGCGCCTTGTATCGTTAGTGGAATTGTTGGTGTTTCAACTGTGCTGGCTGCGAATAGACCATTAGATTGTGCTGTGGCGAATAGACAACGACGTTAGACGATAGTGAAACTATTGTTAGGCGGCAAATAGTTTCTGACGACTGAGTCACTGTGCGCCTTTTCTGCGGGCCTGGTCGATGATTTATTTGAAATAATGGAGAAAAAGTTCGCTTCATGCTCGTCGCCATAAAGCGGCCGGGCTGTGAGTGTATGTAGGCAACACCACCAGATGGCTGCGAGTGGACTGCCATCGTGCGACACCCAGTCGACCTGATGCACTGGCTGAACGTAGCAGAGCGGCAATTTGTTTCTTTCGAATTGGTTTTTCGATTCAAAAGCGTTTTTTTTTAACTCGACAATTTCATTTTTCGGGCACGAAAAAATGCGTCAAACTATTCAACAACAGCGACAACACTCAAAAACCGTTAGCTGCATTCTATCATTTGCTAGTTGATGATTTTTGAGCTACATCGTTGAACCGGCGCACAGAAATCGATGCACGGTTTCTCACCCGTTGACTGCGTGCAGTTGTCACCTTGCTATTTCTCATTTCAGCAAAATGCCACTGCATTTAATGATGATTTTTCAACGAAATCGCGTATGCGGCGAACAGAATTGTTGGAGGGATTTCAATGAAGCTTGTCTTTTCATTAAATTTTAGAGTGGAATTTGTGTGAATGCCTCCACAACAGGATGAGATCCTTTCAACGCATACAAACACCGGTGCGTTTCCATATGATGCAAGTGACTTTTAAAGTCCACCGAATGTAATGCAGTTCTCATGTTCTCATGTACAATGTTTACACGAGAACACATGGAAATAAATCATTTGGTGATGGTTTTAAAGGCAATGCCTCGATTAGACTTCCATAATCCAGTAGAACGTATTCGAGTCATTCACATATGCACACGCAATGCATGCAGGCGCAAACAATAAAGCCAAAAGTTTCGCCTTGCAATATAAAAACCAAACATTTGTGTTGAGAGACAAGCGATTGTGGCGCGAAGCGAACACAACCAACGGTGCGGTGTAGTCGATCGGTTTTTGTTCTTCTCGATAATGTTGTCTTGTTAACAATTTTAAACATAAACATCAATTCCACAAACAACAACATCAAGCGCTTTGTGTAAACACTGGTCGAAACTACATCCCAACAGCAGCGCTCCCCTCTTTCGCACACTGACACTGCCGTATCGCACTCAATACCACTTGAGACCAAAGCCCATTGGTTGGTATCGGCGATTCGATCGGCTAACGTGGTTGCACATTATGATCGCCTGTTCTCCAATTTCACTAAAAATGTTCACTTTTCTTCGAAAGCATTGCCATTCGCTATGGCTGGCATTGTCATTTCGCTTCGTTGACTGTCCCACTCTTTATTGTTCCGTGAATGGTATAGCCCCTTCTCATTTCTTTGCATCTGGAAATTTAAATAATTCAAATGCGTTTGATGTTGTGGTAGTCGGGCGGGGATCGAATTCAAGCTATTTTCATTTGTGATTGTGTCGATCATCGGACGATGACGACAACGACTGTCCCAAACAACGTCGACGATGCGATGCGATACAACTAACGTGTGTGACTGCCGACATTGACGTAACATAACGTATTGGCTGTTGTATGAACGCTCAGAGAATCATGATTTTAGGACGTCTAACACGCGTGCTGCGTTCTTCTCGATCGTTCAACAGCACATCCAAGCAGCAAAGTTTCTGCTTCGATTGCATTCGTTTTTTGGGTTTGTGGTGACTTGAACGTTTCTCGTCGCTTGTTGTTCTGCATTCTTCGTACAAAATCCATGCATTCTGTCGAACTCTGTTGTGGAATTTCTGTTGCGTTAAAATCGCATGGAATTCGTTGGTGTCATGAGCTCTCTCTCTCCGTTCAGATTTTTGTTTGTTTTTTTTTTTTTAACTTTAAACGCAGCGTTCATTTGAGGCAGTTTGGCGGGCCAACGCACACCAAAAAACGATTGAGCAACCGACCGATCGAACGACCAAACGAACGACCGAATGACTACCGATTGTCAACAGGAAGACTTCGGGTGGTGTGTCGTTGAACCGACGGGCTATCGAACGCGATGAACGCAATGAACGCGCAATACCCAAATGGAAAGAAATGTCGATATGAGAATGCGTTATGAAGCGTAATGTTTTCGGTGCTTCGACCTCTTCGTTTCATGCGTTCCTGCTCGGAATATTGTATTTTGCACCGCCGCAGTAATCGAAGTAATTGATTTTTCGGTGGGTCGTCGATAAAATTTACTGTTGCACGTGGTTGTTGTTGTTGCTTTTGGTCGATCGAAACGAAAACGAGATTCTCGTAGAATTTGCAATGATTCTTTTGAGGAGCATTTTGAGTCAATTCGCTGAGTTTTGGCACAATTCACATTTGCCTGCTGCGATTGATGATGTTTTGGTATTGCTTCGCTCGCCACGAGGTACTTTCTGTGCGACGAATTGAGATTCATTTGAAGTACTCAATGTTGGCTCAGTTCGACAATGCCAACCGGGTTCAAATTTTCTAGACGGTGATGAGTAGACCATAATTACTTCTAATGACTCAGCTCATTTTTGGGCTATAATCATTTTGGAACCCATTCCCGGTCGGTCGCCCAAAATGTTGTATCTCCGTCGGCCGTGACTTAACGAAAACAAATTAAATGCGATGGAAAAAACGAGCGAATCATTCTCTTCGACGAGCGCTTCCCAGCAAGAATCGGTACGAAAACGAGATAAAAGACTGGTCTGCGGTGAATGCCGCCTTCGATCCGAACATACGCACCATCGACAACGAGGCCGTTCATCGTGCGTTGAATGCGAACGTGCGTAGCAAAAGGAAAACCGTCACTTGTTGATGGTATTCAGTTCGGTCTCACTTCAACCACCGTGCAAAGGCTATACCAGCACACCGCGCCGCGTCATTTGTAAAATGTAAATAAAATGCTCAACGGTTTTGACGCGAAGTCGCGTTTCGAAAATAAGTAATACAAAGTACTGCATTGTATCAGGCGGACATGAATCGTGGATGTATAAAATAATTGCGCGACGCGATGTACTTGAACGACACAAACGATGATGTTTTTTTTCTTGTTTTTTTTTTCGTTCAACTCTCCTGAATCTCATTACACATTATGCCAATGCCGTGTAAGGTGTTTCAATTGCATTTCGGTGGCGGCAATCAGCGACGGCGGCAGAGGCGATTTTGAGCGTCGATTAGATTCGGTTAGTACGCTGCGGGTCGGGGCGATTGCGATTGCTGGCAGGAGGACGACGACACCGGGCGATAACAGGCGGATTGTGCGATGTGTGTCGGTGGGTGCACGATAATGAAATTTTAAAATGGTGTTTGTGAGTTTTCGCGTCGCGAGACGTGCGTTGGGTGCGAGCGGTCTGTCGATATCGTTGCCATTCGCCAAACTGGATTTTGATTGAAATGTGTTTGACGGGTGGTGATGTGAGTGTGACACCAATCTGACAGGGGTTTGAGATTGATGAGATCGATTTCGTGATTTGTGTGATGCCTTTTTTCGGATGGACAACGAGACGGAGGTAATTGATGCTTGTCAAAATTCCAGTTTTTCTGTTTCGCTTCGTTTGATGGCGCTTTCGGTTCGCTGTGGTTGAACTGCATGTGGATGCATGTGCTTTGCAAATCGAATGAATGGTGGATTTATTTGTGATTGATGCGCTCATTGAATGCTGTGCCAGTGGCGTTGGATGCTGGGTGTTTGGGGGCCAGTTGTTGAAACAAAATTGAAGGTGTTTTTTTGATTGACGAATGGGAAATGGTCAGACAGTCTCATCGCAGACGGTTTAAGTGATATGAAAAATGTTGGCTTTGTTTCAAAATCGTTTATTCAAACACGAAATTGAGTGAAAGTAATTTTAGAATCTTACAAACGTTAAAGAACAAACCTAAACAAACGTTGGGTCGTTCGTGGGCACACATGGCCCAGGTCATGTGCACATTCAAAACGACGTCCGTTGCGATGGTATCGAACGGCGGCCAGATTGCTCGCCTGGAATGTCCGATAATTATTTTTTCTTATCACAAAATATACGCTTTTCCGATCGAAAATGATTGATTGATTTGATATGTATGTTGTATTTGGAAAGCAAATGGAATGCCTTGCCCGTCTTCATACGGAGTTCGGTATGGCGCAAGCATCTTTCAAATTGGTCGCGTTGAAGCTGGCAAAGTAATCGTCGTGAATAAATCGAATTATGTTCTCGACGGGACATAGATCCGCTCTATTTCCGCGACTGTCCTTGCTGATTCGCAAGCTCTTTCCGCCCTCGCAGAAATAGATGTTTCGAGTGACATCCTCCCCGTTGTAAATCAACCGGAAATAGTATTCTCCATTGGCGTTGTCACTTTTGTAAATTTCGAATGCCATTCGCGTGGCATACGGAATGAAGTAGGATTGTTCGATACGCAGACCCAAAGCACCAATCAGGAATTGCATGGTGCGGTCGTGACCCGAATAGAAGACGAATTTGATTTTGTCGCCGGATATGATTTTCAAGATGAAATTGACGATGCTTCGCATCAGACCGTAGGCTCGGAGCAAACCTTGCTGGTGCGCATGCTGGCTTTTGGACTCTTTGGCTCCCTGCCAGTTGGTGTACGACAACAAAGCCGTCACGTGGCTGACCTCAACGCATCCGTCGATCTCCCCATCAGACCCATCAGATTCGGGATCAACAATATGATTGTTTGATTCCCGTTGCCCGTTGTTGGTGTTGGTGTTGATGAGGTTGTCCTCTTGGTCGATATTGATCAGATCCACCGAGTCCTCCGTGGTGCTCACTGAAGATGACTGATCGTCCATGCGGTAGTCCACATAGACGTTCTTTCTGCACGGCAATGTTGCGTCGTGACAAATGAGCGAAAGCACAGCATCTCGCACTTCCATCGGGTGCATTTTCGGTGTGGGATTCTGCAGGAGATTCGTTCCAATCCATTGAACCACCGCTGATACAGTCGGATGGTGGCTCAGTTCCTTGCTCTCTTCTCGACTTAGCATATCCTTCAGCTGGTCAGCGTAAGGACACGCACAGTCCGAGAAGCAGAAGGCCAAACTGTGACTCTCACGGATGTTGAGCGTGGACCATCGTTCCACAGGGACAAATCCGAACATCAAGGCCATCGCTGATTGGAATGTCCGACGGTAGCGGGTGGAATAGATGATGATCTCATCAGTGGGGTATGGTGGCTGTGATGATGTGTTCGTCACAGGGGATTTCATCACAGACTGTGGCTTGGCCAGTAAACCCAATTGATGTCCGTACACCTGACGCATTACGTCACCGACCTCCAGAAGCTGACTGATTCCGCTGTACGTGAGTTGTCCCAAAAGACAGGACTTCGGAAAGGCTGGCAATAGGGGAAAATTGTGAAACGACCCACTCTTGTTCCACGTGTAATGCCCCGATTGACCTCCCGCAGCCGAGCTGTTGGTCAAAAACGTTTTGTATTTATTCAACAAAACATTGTTGTGATTCTGTCTATTTCCGCTGCAATCGACCAAATTGATGCCCCGAACATGTGCCATCGGCCCTCGGTCACCGTGTCTCGTCAACAGCAGAACACCTTGCAAGCTCCATCCGTTCAACACTCCGCCATCTTCGCGACGCTTGATCGCGTGAACGTGATTGCAATCGCTTTGGAATTTTTTCATCTTCGTTGTCTCCTCCTGATTGACGTAGTTTCCGTACTGCTGCACCGAGAAGAACTGCCCGGTGCCCGTTGTCCCAATGTACTTGTACATTCCTGCACAAGAAAAAGAATCAATATTGAAAAAAGGACGTCTCACGAAGGTCAACCACCATACAGGTCAGTCAGTCCCGCTGGACTTCCATTCCGAATGCAATGACGGCTGTCTCTTCAGCACTTACCAGCAATGAGTAAAAATATCCAGAGACTTAAAACTAAATAACAATACAACGTTCGATGTTGCGTTGAATATCGAAGCAATTCCTTCAAAATCATTTTGATTCCGTTCAATTCACTCGGAAAGCACAATCGATGCCACAAGAATCTCTCGAAAATCGTTTGTTTATTCTTAACATTGCCCTACTGTTTTCTCGTTTGACATTTTCATCAGAGTTTCCTTGACGGCTGGGCGAAATCCCATTCCATGCGCCCGTTGAATGCGCGCTGTCTCCACGATTTGTTCGACGAGTTTGCGAGAGATGGCGCCGTTGACGGTTCGTTGGTCGTTGTGCGACTGCATCACAGTTGACAGATCATTCTTGATTGATTCTCCGTTGAAAACACGAGTAAACGACTGGCTGCAGAGGAAATTTCATGTGTAAGTTGAACGCTTTTGAATATTTCGATGGACAAAATCGGTTAGTTGTGATCTCGTCATGTGGAAGCGATTGATAGTCGAGCGTGTCGAAAACGCAGTGAATCGCAGTCAGTGTTTACATTTTGAACAAAGCAACGTGACAAAAGCCATGCGAGCGAATAGCCAAGGCATTCAACCCGTTTTCAGTTTTTGGGTCATTTTCACATGATGTGGGCGATGACATTTTCCTTTTGATAAATTTTCAATGTTAATTTTAGCAAAAATAAAAATAAAGGTGTTGTCATCGACGGTGGTTGTGGCGATGATGAAAATCGCAAGCGAAATCATTTTTCCATTCGATTCGATTGGCAACCGGTTTCGATGTTAGAATCAGCGAATGATTCTTGACATTTGGAGACGATTGCCTTTCCTATTGGCCGCCACCATACGTGACCGTTTGCCCAGTCCACCGCAGTCAGGCCCTCAACAATAATCGGAGCATCGCCTGAACAATCACAATAACATTACATCACAGCGGACGGCCACGATTTAGGTTATGTTTTGGCTGCACTGATCGCATGATTGTGTTGGTCGCTCATTAATTCATGCGAATTGACTTAGTCATGCCAAACACAAGGCACTTCATTCACAACAATTGTAAACATTGGAATGGGTGACCTCGACGTTTTGAGACTTTGAGAAGCGTTATGGCTCTTTCGCATGCTATGTTTTTATCATTGATTTTCAGTTTGTGCGTTGCGTTGAATGCCATTATTGGATTAGTCTGAATTGGTGTGATGTGTGGTGGGGGTGTTTGTGTTGAGTTGAAAAACGGGGGAATCCGTCGCAGAACTTCAATTGAAAATTTCGAAATTTACGGATGATTTGTTTGTAATTCAAGTGCCATTGTTAAGTAAACACCACCGAGGCGGTTGTTATGTCATTCGCATCGAGATAATTTTAGGTGTTGAATGTCTTGTGATGGTGACGCGCCCGTTGCGAATGTGATTGATCAGCATTTCTGCCGTTTCAATTTCTCGAATGGAGGACCATTCGATTTGTGAGCTTTGAATTTCTGGTAAATTTTCGAACAAAGGCCGGTCTTATCGAATTTTCCCGGAAGAAATTGCGATAATTGCAATTTATTTTTATTGTTGTGTTTTATGACGATCCGATAACCGGGTCACTTGTGAATTTCACGTTTAATTTATCATTCCAATTCTTCTTTTTCGCCGCAGAAACACAATGAACGGTCAATTGGGGCCCCTGTTGCTGGGTCTATCGCTTTGCAGTGCAGCGGGTGCTTTGCTGTATGTCTGGTATCAATCAAAGGATGACGAAGATGCACCAAAATCGACGAAAAAATGGAATTGGACGAAAAAATCAAAGTCACAAAAAATCACCAAAGTTGAATGCACCGTTGAGAATACGGTGGTGCCCTTGATTGTGGGACGTGGTGGCGTCAATGTCAAATCTATCGAAGAGAAAACCAACACAAAAATCTTGTTTCGTTACAAAGACGACAACAATCAAATATGCGAGATCAGCGGCGCCTATGAGGATGTCATGAAGGCGGCTGATTTGGTGAAAGATGAGGCCGCCCAATCGACGAGTGTCTCGGAAGAAATTCTGGTGCCGGAATCGTCTTGCTTGACAATCATCGGTCGACATGGACAAACGTTGAAGGATATTTGCCGATCGGCGAATGTGCGCATCTACATCGACAGCACCATCGAGGAGGAAAACGCAATGAAGCGGGTACGGATTCAGGGGACGAAATCAAATGTACGCTTGGCCAAGCGGCTGATTGATGAGAAAATCCAGAATGACATTGAAGAACGCGAGGTGGAGAGTAAGCGAGAGCCACGAGGTAGCCCGAAGGGTTCTGTGACAAAGCTTGGCCGAGAGCCTTCCGTCACAAAAAGTGAAGAGCGTCCAGCATCGGCGTTCTCCACCGGAGGTCAACTAGAAGTCTACGTTTCAGCGGTCGCATCACCAGCTCGACTTTGGGTTCAGCTGGTCGGCCGTCAAGTCAACGAGCTCGATCGCTTGAACGAAGAAATGACCGATTATTACAGCAAAGAAGAAAACCAAAAGCTTCATCGAATCGACGATCCGCGTCTCGGGCAAATTGTGACCGCCATGTTCCGCTATGATGGCAAGTTCTATCGAGCTCAAGTTGTCGGCATTTTGCCAAGTGAAACCAATCCTCGAGACGTCATGCTGGATTTGTATTTTGTGGATTATGGCGACAGCGAGTATGTGGCTCCGCATGAGATCTACGAGATCCGAACAGACTTTTTGATGCTGCGACATCAAGCGACAGAATGCTTCTTGGCGAATGTCAAGCCGGCCGCTCCGACGAAGGAGGGCCAATGGGACTTTGACTCGGTCTCTCGATTCGAAAAACTCACTCACGGTAAGCCAAGAATTGAAGCTCTCTGATTCGATATCAACTGACGTTTCATATTTTTCAGTTGCTCAATGGCATAAGCTACTCGCTCGCGTAGTGACCACACGAGAGCGTGGAACAGAAGATACGAAATGTTCATCCGTTCCGGGAATTGAATTGATTGACATTGTTGACGGTGAGTTCGCCTTTGAGACTCCGAGGCGGGGATTCTAACCAGTGTTTTTGTTGTTGTTTTTCCAGGACAAGAAGTGAATATCGGTAAAGTGCTGCTGTCTGAACGATTTGCCGTTAGTGACATCGCTGAAGACTCAAACCAGCACCAGTTGAATGAGCATCAGGACGTCTTACGGCTGGATGGAGGAGGCAGCCAAGAGCCAAAAACTCCTCCTTTGCCGGCAACAAACCTCGATCTATCTCCGTCACCGCCATCGACGAAGCCTCAGCAAAATGGCGTCAAGCCCCCAAACGGATTTTTGAAATCCAACCAAATCAACAACAATTTCACACCAACCAAAGCTCTGCTCCACAGCGAACGACAAACGAATGGGACCAGCAGCACTGGGTCAGTGACGCCGAATAACAATGGAACGATTCCCGCTCAGTCAACATTTGCCATAAATAGTATTGAGGATTTGAGCAATCAGAACTGGAGCGACATTGTCGAAGCCGAAGAAAGCCAATATTGATGTAAAAGTGTTGGATCGAATTATGTGCCAGAAGCGTTGACGGGGATTCGAATTCAAATTCTCGTTGTCGATTAGCGTTTAGGTTGAAATTAGCGTAATTTTTATTCTCGCAGACACAGTTTCAAAAAATTTATCAAACAATTTCTAGTTTTTAAGAGGGATTTTATGTGAGAAACCGATGGGTTGTAAAGGACGTGATGAGCTTGGCTACGAAACGATGCTTCCTCCGCCTGAGATATTGATACTTTAAAATTTACATTTTTTTTTTAAGCTTTTGGAATCTATTTGCTTGCCCAATTCACGTCCGTGACGTCACGATATGGGCAGCAAAAAATGAAAATTGAAAAATTATGCTAATTGATAAGGTCCCGGCCATTGTTATCAGTTTTCAAACGGCTTCAAACAAGATTGAAATTCTCCAAATGTTACTTAAAAATTTCGTCGACGTTTTTGCTATGATTTCTGAATGGTTTGACATTCACAGATCACGGCTGAGGCACGCAAAAACCAAAATAAGTCAAAAACGGATTCATAGATTTGATTTATACTTGTTATATTCACTGCAATTAGTTGCGAGAGATAAAATTAATATTTTTTGAGTTTTCTGTTAAATTACGATTAAAATTTTATCGTTATTCGACGTTGAATAAAAGTGAATTCAAATTATCAACTGTGTTTTTCTGTGCCAATCGTTGCTGTGTGGACCAGCCACCATTCGAAAAAAAACAAACAGTCAGCTAGATTCGATAATTCCGAGAAGCAAACTAATGGTCAAGCGATCCGTTTAATGTAAACAACGCTGCTTGAAGTGTTATCATTGAAAGTCTCTCTTTGGTAGCCATATTGCCAAGATCGATCGGCCGAAAAATGATTCTCATAAGAGAATTCATTCAAATTTACCTCCAATTTTGTGTATTCTTCCTCTTCGGCGTGGCTTTGCCCATTTGTTACAAACAATGGATAATCAAAAGAAAGTTTGGTGAAAGTGAATATCTCGGCCCTGCAACGCAGAAGATGATGTACGAGGGAAAAGTCCACTCTGAAGGTAAATACTCTGTATGCTATTCGGCGTCTCAGTTTCTATTGAGCTTTGTGTGAAAATCCGTGATAATGCTTTGGTGATATTCGACAGATGACGCAAACGAAAAAGAGACGTCGCGATTGCTTCGATTCAAATTTCGATGCGAAACTTGCTGCCAGTGGAAGAATGCTAGCAAGGTCGGACTGAGAACGCACCCACTGCTGAAGATAACCCAATGTAAGAAATGCTCCCAATATTATCTTTCGGGTGGTTCCAAGCTAGATGACTACTGCTGTTGGTGCGCAAATGGAGGCTACTTGGTGTGTTGTGACCGTTGTCAGCGTGGTTTTTGCAAGCGATGCTTCAAAACCCACTTCTCCCTGAATCGCTTCAAAGCGTTCGTTAATCTCCCAAGGTGGAAGCGTTTCGCCTGCGATTCTAGACCCATTCGGAAGCTCCAGGCGGAGCATCGAGTCACTTTGACAAAGTTCAAAAGGTGAGGAATTGATCTTCCAAGGGATTATTTTCGTACTTATTCAGTTGCTGTCGCTTTCTTCTTTTCAGATGGTCATCAATCGGAGCAGTTCCAGGCAATTCACCAAATAATAATTAAAATAGCCACCAGTAATACTATATTTTGTATTTTATTAATAAAATTGTTTCACAATCACAAAAAAAATCGTATTTATTTCTGATTTGTTTTGGAACATAAAACTCAAAATAAAATCAAATTAAAATCCAAGATGTCGACGAATCCTCAACGGACGATCGTTCCGCTGACGGAACTCTTTCCATCGATTTATTGTTTTTTTTTTCTGACAACAAAAGCAAAATGATTAAAATATGAAATTAAAATTTTCTAAAAAATAAATCGACTCAATTTGTATGTCTGT
>JANSTV010064707.1:0-11124 GCA_027564135.1 Lestremia cinerea
TTACGACAAAAAGGGTAAAATGCACCTCACCAAATACACATCAACCGCTGAAGAAGGATTCAAATCGGAAAAAGTTAACTTGGCCGCTTAATCACGGCTCCACCGCATGGCCGCCATCCTCTCTCAATCCCACCCAGTCCGCTCCAGTTCTTCAGTTGGATGAGCATGTTTTTTTCTTTTAATTTTCTTTTAATTTTCTTGTTGAATATTTTCTTCGCTTTTAATTTAATTTTAGTTTGTTTTTAATTTTCTTCGCGCCAAAACGACCAAATCCAAATAAATCCCAAAAAGACTTTTCGCCACTGAGTTTCATTCACAGTAGAATTGCATACTTTCAGGATAAAATAAAATGTTGCGATGGCTTCGTGAGAAAATTCAAAGAAAATACTTTTTAATTTGGCTAAAATGTTGTTTTATTGAAACGAAAAATTCCGTTAAGTAACCGATTTCTTGCTTGACAACATCAATCTTGAAAATAAAAATAGATAAATAGTCGATCGACGCGCAAGCGGAGGTGTGTGGGACGAATGGCGGTTTAAATTAAGTTATTGCCTGAATGGGTTGCTTTTCATCAAAAAAAAAAAAAAATTATGTACATTGTTGTTATTTGGATGGATATGGTGCTGTGAATGGTCTCAAACCATCTTCCGGTTCCATTGATCCCAATAGTCTTTCCCCTGCATTTCCCCCAAACGGGAGAGAGTTCTTTGGAAGGCGAATGCCTCTTCTTCGCCAGTGAATACATTGGCGGCTGCATGTTCAGAGCCCGGGGAGATTTTCAAGTCGTCCATCAGCATGCGATGCTCATCAGAGATATCTCCGGATGTGGCTACCTGAGCTGAGAACAGCCCGGTCAATGGGACGTCGGAAGAGATGACCACCTGAAAGAGTAGATTATTCAGAAGGTTTCTTCCGCAAGTCTTTCGAAGAACTCACTCGAATTTTGTTGTCGTATAAGGTGTCGATAAGCGTTATGAATCGTCTTGCTTGAGATTTCTTACTCAAATTATTCATTTGGGGAACGTCACGGATGATGACTGTGTGGAAATACTGCGATATTTGCAGATAATCATTGCCGGCTAGTGGCTGGAAAGAGATTGGCAGTCCATTAGCATGAGATTGTTGGATGCTAGTGTGGGTCGAGGGGAATATCCAAGGGAGTTAGTCAACGGCGATGGCAAGTGTGAGAACAGGACACAGTTATATTTACCTCTCACCCCACAACAATTGCATTTTTGACAAAACAAAAATAGCATCAAATTCGGTTGAAGGACAAGAATTCGTAATGACTTTGTGTCAAGTGCATTGTCAACGGCCTGCATCACGTGTTTGTGTGAAACTCAAGGGCATTGTCGGTGCGCTCGAGGCGAGCGTTATGAATGAAAATGGTCTTAAAATGCGACGAAGATTCAATTCCAATCGTGAATAAAACAAAATTTCAATCGATTCCAGCCTACCTGATCGCATAGCTCATCAAAGCTACTAAACAAAACTTGGCCACAGGTTTTGGCAAATTTCAAATCTCTCCCCAAATGTGTTATCGTTTTCGGTCGAACAGTGTCGTTTTCCTGCGAGGACAGGATCTTGAAGACTCGATTAAGTTGCTCCTCGGCATTGCATTCGGAATTGCTGAAAGTGAATGCGTTAGAATTGGAATCCATAAGATCATCACCCGAGGAGCCTACATGAAATACGTGGAACCGTCCCCCTTGGCAGCCAACACTCGATAATCTACACCACTGTCCAACGAAATGATGTTGCAATGCTCCTTCAAAATACCGATAAACGGCACGAAATTGCTTCGTTGCAAACCGTTTTTGTACAAGTCGTCTGGCGCGCGATTGCTGGTTGCCACCATAATAATTCCGTGTTGAAACAGATGCGTGAAAAGTCGTTTCAAAATCATCGCATCAGCAATGTCAGTCACCTGCAAAACGAGGGGCTTAGCAATGCATCCAATCGGGGAGCTCACCAGTGATTTACCTGGAATTCATCGAAGCAAATCAGCCACGTCTCATTGGCAATCATTTCAGCCACGGGTTTCGTCGGATCGAATGGTCGTGGCTTGGTATTCCCATCGTTCAAGTACTTCAAACTTTCCGTCTCTTTCACATCGTGAATGCGAGCATGTACGTTCGTCATGAACGAATTGAAGTGAACACGTTGTTTCAGCTCAATCTGAAATTTTTTAGATTAGTAACGGTACCCCCTGGCGGTCGATTCAAGGGCTCTTCTCACATTATCGCAACAGTCAAAGAACATGTCCATCAGAGTGGTCTTCCCTCCGCCGACGCTGCCATGAATGTACAAACCCTTCATCAGACTCGATCCAATGTGTGACGTCGGCTTTGTTTGCCACGGCCATGAAAACAATCCCGATTGGCTGACTGGCTTGGCTGGCACATAAGTTTTGGCATCTTCGTAGAGACTCTGCAACGCTTTCGTCACTTGTACTTGATGGGGATCCGGTTTCAGATCACCTGATTTCACCCGCTCTTCGAATACACTAATCGGACTTTTGGCATTCCGTCGACCGCTCCCGAAATGACGGAGCCCAACAAATTCATTTTTAACCAAATGCTGCAAATCTCGGAGGGCTATTCTCCGCATCGTTATCACACATGCCATTATTTACACTGTTTTCGATTTTTGCTTTGGTTGTTTTGAATTTTGTTGTGGCTCGTTCATGTTATGTAAAAGTCACGATTCGTACTGGCTCGCAGTTAAATCAACGTTGGCTAATTTGACGTTTCCATATCACTGACGTCGTCGTCGGTGTTCTGTCAAAATATTCTGAGCGGGAAAACATTTCAAATGAAATTCCAACCAAAGGACTTGACTGACATTCAGGGACAGCTATATGCTATCGAATGCCCAGGGGATTCAACACGCCCGAGTGAAGACTCTCTCAGACGATATTTCTTGTATTTTTTAAAAATTCTTTTTTATTTTTCGAGAAAACCTTCATTTATACTACCGTTATACATCATTCACAATAGCCACAGAAAATAATTCACAATTGCACTAGAAGAATAAGAAGAAGAAGAAGAAGGAAAAGAAAAAGAAGAACAAGACATGTGTTCAACTGCGTAACAACAGCTGACCAAACTCACAGAAAATGCATTGAAATGAAATCTCTCTGAAATGTGTATTTTATTTTGTGTGGATGAACGAAAATGGCATTGAAATTAATTACTTAAAGTTAATCACAGTCTTAGTACGAACAACCAAACTATCCAAAATAAACTGAGTCCATTCACAATGGATAGTAGTGTCCATTGTAGTCGGCGGCGGCCTTGGCCTCGAGTGATTTAGCGTATTCTGGATCTTGTTTGGCTCTCAAAGCGGCCTTCTCCTGATTCAACTTGATGCCAGCATAGATTTGGTCCAAGCCTTTCTGGATTTCCAACGGGACTGGTGGAGGAGTGGGAATGTGATCACCAACAGCACGGAAACCATGCTCATCAGCGGTGTATTGCACTTGGATGACATTGCCCTCAGGTGTCTCGTACGAGTATTCACCGTGTTGAACCAAAATACCGTTGGGATATTGTTCGCCAATGTCTTTGATGAATCCAGTTTCGGAAGCATCGATTTTATTGCCAGTTTTGTATCTGAAATTGCATCGAAATTTTGTTGCAAACAACGTCCACCGAACTTGAATTCAGTTCACTTACGAAGCCTTGTAGCTGCCATCTTGCCCTTGTTCCTTGTTGTACGCCAGAATTGGCACCCAAGTGGTGGTTCTTTCATTCTCCAAATGTTGATGGGGCTGATGTTGATATTGTTGTTGTTGTTGCTGTTGTTGATGTTGTTGCTGTTGTTGTTGTTGATGATGTTGTTGTTGTTGCTGTTGTTGCTGAGGCTGTTGTGGCATAGCAACAGCACAGGCAATCAACCCCACGAAAATCTGCCAGAACACAAAGAAAGTTCTCAAGTTAAATTCGCATTGGCGTCTCCACTCAATCGAAAGATCACTTCAGAACAACATCCGAATGAGATCAATCGTTGGCACCGAATCAACAAATTCATTTCCAAAAATCCGTAAAATATCCCAGAATATCGGATTGGAATTCAATTGTGCCAATCAACCGATGATGCAGTTGTGAAGGGTCCGTTGTGTCTTTCACAGTTACAAAAAACGATCGTTCACTTACCAATGCGTTCATTTTGGATTTCTTTCGAGCAAAATTCACAAACAAATTATTTGAACCGAACAAATATTCCTTTCGGATGCGCTAAAGAGGCGATCAAAAAACTCGACCGAAGAAAAATATCCACGTCGAACAAACGAAGCGAAAAGGAAGAGAACGCACCTAGCACACACAGAAAATCGTTAAACGATAGCCAGCCAGCAATTGCCGAACCGAATGTTTGTTGTGAATGAAAGTGTTACAAAGACTGTGAGATAAATTTTAAAATCACTGCCTATTTATACGTGCTCGGGACTAGCTCAAGACGAAATGGTTTATGAATTCGTTTCTCGTGTGCGGCATGGAAGGTGAGGAGGATTGTGGCGATGGTGCGCGCGCTCATGACGACGATGATGATGATGATGATGATGATGATGATGATGATGTCGACCACAACAATAACAACAACAACAACAACAACAACAACAACAACAAATCATAATGTTCGCTGTAGATGATTATTGTGTATTGCACATTGGCAGTTCCTTTCAATGCTTCAGTTGGTTTGCTTTGAATTTGAATTTTTCCGTCGTCGTCGTCGTCGTTTCAATTCGCCATCATCATGTGTCTGAACGTTGATCGCTAGACTTTCATTCGAATCACTCCATCACTCCATCTCACTTGGTCATTAGCCAGAGTCATTCGGATGGCGTTTCCAAGTCAATATCCCATTGTTTGATCCTAATTCGCAGCGTTGAAACAATCGAATTAAATGGAAACTAGACAAACGATGAATTGAACCAGAGACGAAGAAGCAACAACGGCAACAACAACACAAAAAATCGTTATTAATTTCTTCACATTATCGACTGGCCAACACTTTGGATGCGGTTCGACTCGATTCGATTCGCTTTGACATTGCGATGATTAATTATTATTGTTGGCTGCGATTACGTAAAGTGATTTTTTTTTTCTTTTTCGTTTATTCGTTGGAAATTTCGAGCACTGGAAATTCGTGCTTCTACATTTTGTGATGATGATGATGATGACGACGACAGCGAGACATGCTGCTGTTGATGATCATGTTGTTTTTGCTCTTATCCAATTCCCGCATACAATGCGAACGAAATGCGTCAGAAATTTTTTCCTTTTGCGATCGCGGTGCTGTTGGCCGCCTTGTCGTTGCGGATACTTCCAACGAGGTGTGTACTCTCTTGTTTTTGTTTGTTTGTTGTTGTTGTTGTTTTTTCTTGGTTTTGCCTTCATTGTCTTTCTCGTCGGTCGTTTTTGCTGCCCGTTCCCCATTTTTACGAACATTCAAAACATTCATGTTAGATTTGATTTCAAATTGTTTTTCGGTTTGCATCATTTCATTTGTATGATTTCATTTTCTGAATGCGTGCCGATGTGCGCTTGTGTGAGAGAGAGAAGCTGACGGGCCCGGTAGAAAAGTCTCGGATTCGTCGGGGCATCGTAATCAGTGTTGCTGACCGAATAAAACGTATCAATTCATTAAACAACAATTTTGTTTTAAGACGTTCGCTGGTTACGTTTTTGCGTCATTTGAAGGCACATTACATCTCATGTAACGACGACAAATTATTTAATAATTTTTCGGTTAACCGACTGGCATGATGCTGGGGAGTCGTTACATAAATCTTTGGGTAATTCACGTTTGATTGTTGGCGATTTTGAGATTGTGGCTGGATTCAGAATTGTCTGATGATTCGGAGTCGGATTACTCGGAGTCGGATTACTCGACGGCAATCCTCCCACTCGAATCCCACTCCAAACGGTTCATCGATTGGAAATGCTCAATCGATTCTGAATTGAATGTCATCGAATCGACGAAAACGGCGAATGGAAATGTGATGTCCGCAAGCGTTCAAAGCAAATAGATGGCTGTGCCCTTGATTTTAATGGGCATTCAATTAGATGGATTTTCGTTCAAATTATCGACTCATTGGGAATGTTTCAATTTCGAGAAAGAGAAGAAAAAAACAACAAACTCGAAAGACCGAATCAATTAACTCGATATTGAATGCGCTGCAGAATGTGTTGAAATGACTTAATGGATTGACCGATTTGGACAAAGTGAAGAGGTAAAAACCCATCGCACAGCATATTCAATTCACAGTTAGTTTTTTTTTTTTCGAAATTCTTTGAAATCCGAAGTAAAATCCCGAAAGTGAGGCAATTGATCATTTGTCATGTGTGGCTCAACCACACGACCATTCGGCGAATGACCAGCGCTTCGAACAATCACCTCAGAAGAACCATATCAACATGCGAATCGACTTAATTGCCCCCGATTGCATTCTCGATCGCATCGATCGTCACAGCACACCGCCAATGTATTATGCAGGTGATTCGGTATAAATGTCAAACGGATAATAAATAACTTTCGTTTTTCCAGTGGAAACAAGTTTGCGAATTGCATCGAATGGTGGCCCGACCCGAATTGAGATTTTTGCGGTTGCAATGAACCCCACTTGATCGATTTCAAAACGCCGTTTTTTCGTCTTCTTTCTTTCTTTTCGACGATCAAAGAAGCGAAAAGAAACGAAAATCAACGGGGCAACAATGATCCTCGATCACGATGAACAAAACAAAATCGTATCGAATTGCAATCGGAATGAGTCATGCATCCATCAAATTTCGCTCTCGTCGGCGAAATGGGAAAAATCGACGGCAGTCGCGCGCGTGCACTTACGTAAAAAAAAAAACAAAAAAAAAACATGAAGAAGAAGAAGAAGAAGAAGAAGATGAAGAAAAAACAAACAAAATGAAAAGAGGTTCATTGCATTGGATCGTGCGCGCAGCAGCATCCGAATGGATCGCTCTCGATATTCGAAATATTCCGATGATTTATTGACATTCGTCCGTCGAATGAATGATCGCATCGAAATCGAAACCAATCATCGCCGCAAGTTTAAATCGATGAATTATACAACCAACGAATTTATCTTTCCAGTTACTTCCTCGAGACGTCGTTTCAATCAATTTTGGAAGCGATCAAACTGTAAATAGTTCTCTATCGATCTGCAGGCCACTCGAAATACCGTAATTGTGTGTTTGAGGCCCATCAACGCGGCGATACTGGTGGCATTACATAACCGCCGTGGGTCCGACGATTCTAGCCTAATCATCGATTCAATTCGATGCTTGCGATGGTAAGAGGAAGAAGAAGAAGAAGAAGAAGAGAGAAAAAAAGCGATGGCTCCGAAACAAAAACACATCCGAAGATCACGTTCCATCCGCACAGTGGACTTGATCGAAAATGCAAAAGATCGTCAAGTCATTACCGATTCAACGGTTTGCGAACGCGTAGCAACTGATTAAGGAAATTAATTCCATTCAATTGACGGTCAATGGAATTGATACCCATCGGAGATGCTGCTTTGACTGATAAAGGAAATGCAAATGACCAACGGTGCCTGTTTGCCATTAATTATTCAAATTCGGTCATTATGAATGCATTCATCGTTTTCTGAATAGGATGATGTCGCACCGAGAATATCTTAAGTCATTTCCATCTCGCCTCAAATACCAACCAATCATCTGGATTGCATAACACAGTTGTCATCAGCATCGGCGTCGTCACCTCCAAATCGACGGCACCCATTTCAATCGGGTCAGCCTACGGATTCGCCGAGGGCGATTCATGCAAAAATTTCTCCGAAAAAATCTTTCTAAACAAACGCCGCCGCCGCCGCCGATGACGTTCGACGAGCGCATCGAGGCTGCAACGCAAGTACACACCCGCCGTCGCAACATTGAAGCCAAGGCGAATCGAAAAAATTGTACATCGCGATAGATTCGTTGCGCGCGCGCGTCTGCTTTGCGCACAGAAGAAGCAGAAGCGAATAAAAGGCAAACAAATTTCTTTCAATTTCGAATGTCATAATCGAAATTGTGATAGAATTATGCAATGTCGTCGGCTGTTGAGGCGTGCGTATGTCGCATGGGCATTTTCGTTCGCATCGCATCGATCGATCGATCGAGGCCCCGAAAATAATTGCCAGACGAAATTACCATGGTTTGGTTTTTTTCTCCTCTTCTCTTCGAGCAAAACCATGTCGATGGTTGATGGTGCGGTGTGCACGGGCGGTTGTGCACGCATCGCATTTTGTCATTACGTAATTCGACGAATTTCAAGAAGAGTTCAAGCAACCGGTTCGTTTCAGTCGATGGATGATTCCAGCGTGTCCGAGAGATTTTCGATTGTGACGGCTGCATGCCAGTGTTCTATCGGCTGGCAGGGGGTCCATTCCGTCAAATGACATATGCCCGAGTCTTTCGTCGTCAAGCAACGAACCCACCCGGAGCCATTTCAGTCCCATTCAGTCATTGCCATTTCAAATGCAAATGATAGTAAAAGTAATATTCAATTTCAGCGCAAACGTTCGTTTCATGTGGCGGAGATCTGAGCCACAGTTGGCCACACTGGCAATTGTGTGTCAGTCGGTACGGAACAGCTTCGCAGTCATACGCCTTCGTCTGGGCATACATAAGCCGCGCGCACCGCACTCAAACCGACACCGCAATTGCAACAACTGTTTTGTGTGGCATCGCTTGGCTCGGCTCGGCCACACCAAAAACGAAAAGCCCAGTCAAATGGTCAGGGCAAATACCGTAATGCACAATGCAATCGGTCGAATGGTCGACAGTGGTTCCGATCGATGTTTCTTTTTTCTGTACTTCAACGGCTAATGATAATAATGAGCAATATTCTTCGAATGATTTTCCAGTTTTCAAATTGGTTTTTCGTTTGACTCGCGTAAATGCGATCGTCGAGAGAGCAAAAAAAGCAGAAAAAATAACTGGTTTTTCGCTTTGAATTATTTTCGTGACTTTTATGAAAATGGCCTTTTTTTCTGTTGTTTTGTTTTCGTTGGTTTATCGTTTGCGCTTGCGCATTGCGCTTGGCGCGTTCAACAAGAAAAAATTGTTCAAGAAATCATCGGGATTACGAAGAGACGCGCCTTTTACCGATTCGCTCTGTTTGTGTGTATGTATGGGTGTGAGTGTGAGTGTGTGTGTTGTATGGCTTTGTGAATGTGATTCAATTGTTGATCTCGCGATTGTTGCGACGATTGCGGCGCCATGTGTTGGTTTGCATCTAGACTTTGCGAGAAACGTCGACGACGAACCGTCTTGATGCCCACCCGAATGTTTGCTGTTCGGCTCGCACACTCTCAGCCGAATGACATAGTAACACTGAGACATTTGAATTTACTTTCGGTTCGTGATTAGCTTGAGCATTTGGTGCAGCACGTCACCGAGTCTGTCCGATGCATTCGAGTCAATTTCGCGGTGATTTCCGAGGAAAGGTCATTGAAGGGGTTGACCGAGATTCTTCTGACCGGTTTTGGGTTTGTCCGGTTGCATCCTGACCTGGTTAATTCCCTCTGAGAAGCGAGTTGACAAGCCGTGACTTGATTGAGCAATACATTGTTGCTTCTGAATGCAGCCTGTCGCACATCACTTCGGCCAGTGGTTTGAGCGTTGAGCGTTGAGTTGAGCGTTCGTCTGACTGGCGAGAACCTGTGGCGATGTCGTTGATTCAACTTCAGCGGCGATGACAAAGTAAAAGTAAACAAGGAAATATCTGGTTTGTCTATCTGTTGCGAAATCTGTTTCGTTTTGTTCACGGCAAAGCAAAAGTCTGGTTTGAATTCATTTTTTGTCTTAAATTTTATTTGTCGAAATTTTCGGTGCAAAAAATTGATTCTAGAAATAGCTTAAAGGTTAATAAATTTTATACGGAAGTAGAAACGCTCGATGGAGTGATGTTTCTATGCTGTTTCGGCCTTATTGGGTTGAATCGACCCATGGCTTGGCAGTGGCTGCCCAGGCGAGAGCTCGAGCAATCAATGGGGGGAGTTCTGGAGCTTTTGGCAAGTGATCGCCCTGCAAGAAATTGAATTCAAGTTGGTTGTTTCGATTTGAAGCTTTCGGTGCGTGAGAGGGAAATTACCTGTGGTCGGTATCCATTCTCATCGGCGATGTAGGTCACGCTGAAGGTCTGGCCTTCGTCGTCTGTGTAGCTGTAGCCACCGCGGACATTGTTTGCGGAAGTTTCTTCGTCGATCTTCTTTTGCTCGCCTTCCTGGTTGACCTCGATGTCGTCGGTGGAGAAGCTGCGAAGGGAGATTGGTGAGTGATTGCGAGGGAATGACATGCAAATCGACATTGGACTCAGCAGAGCGGTTTTCCGTGTCAATTTACTTGATTTTGGTTGCGTGAAATGGAACTTGTGGGCTTACCCAAATCGGTAGGAACCGTCCTCGTTAATTTCACTGTATTGGTTTGTGATTGGGGCGTCTTTGAATGTACGACCGGAACGAACGACTGCTGGTCTTTCTGGGGCCGGTTGGGAGATACGGGCTTGGATTTCTGGTTGGGCTTCTTCTGGTTGCTCGTTGACTTCCGGTTGTTCTACTTTCGATTCTTCAATTTTGGACTCAGCGCCTTCGTGGCTAGCGGCTTTTGGTTCTTCAGCGGCTTTTGGTTCTTCAGCGGCTTTTGGTTCTTCAGCGGCCTTTGGTTCTGCAGCGGCTTTTGGTTCTTCAGCGGCTTTTGGTTCTTCAGCGGCTTTTGGTTCTTCAGCGGCCTTTGGTTCTGCAGCAGCTTTTGGTTCTTCAGCGGCTTTTGGTTCTTCAGCGGCTTTTGGTTCTTCAGCAGCTCGTTTTTCTACCTTAGACTCAGCTCCTTCTGGAGCAGATTCTGATTTTGGTTCCTCTGCAGCAGGCTTTGATTCTTCAGCGGCTTTTGGTTCAGCAGCAGCTTTTGGCTCTTCGGTGGCTTTTGGTTCTTCAGCGGGCTTTGGCTCTGCAGCAGCTTTTGGTTCCTCGGCGGCTTTTGGTTCTTCAGCGGCTTTTGGTTCTTCAGCAGCCTTTGGTTCTGCAGCAGCTTTTGGTTCTTCAGCGGCTTTTGGTTCTTCAGCAGCCTTTGGTTCTGCAGCAGCTTTTGGTTCTTCAGCGGCTTT
>JANSTV010064718.1:0-23683 GCA_027564135.1 Lestremia cinerea
CCCCTTCAAAATTTCAGTACAAAACCGAGCGAGATGGCATCGTGGAAACTCGTGTGGAACAAAAGATCACCATTCAATCCGATGGCGATCCAATTGATCATGACAAGGCGTTGGCTGAAGCAATTCAGGTAAATATCCAGCAAATGACCTCATCCACTGCAGGCAGTCAGTCTCATGCCCTTTCCCATTCGCCATTTCAGGAAGCAACAGCAATGAATCCAGACATGACCGTTGAAAAGATTGAGATTCAACAGCAAACACAATAAAATCTAATGTTAAATTAATTTCAAAAATCCACACAAAATGAGTATAATAATTATTTTTTTATTTTATTTTATTATGATTAAAATATGTATGTTTAGTTTTACATTTAAAGATCACTTTGATGAAAGAGGGAAAGAATCAACAAATTTCATGCGAGTTGATCAAGATTTTCGATAGAAACCTCAAAAGAAAAAAATCCAGAATACCGCAAAAAGATTTAAAATTCAAATAAAATATAATTTTATTGCATGGCAGAAGAAAAAGAAGAAGAAGAGAAAATCGTATATTTGAAAAGAAAATGACGAAAATTGAAATTTATAATTATTGTAAACGTCTCCAAAAGGGTAGTCGTGACACCTCAAGAAGTTATCTGCGAAAAAAGAATGATTTGAAAATTATGTAAAACATTCACAAAAAAATTAAAAACAAAAAAAAAACAAAACAAAGAAAATAAAATGACAAATAAATTCTAAATTATCCCTTAAGCGCCGTTAAGATGTTGTTGACTCCATTGAATTAACTTGAACGCAATCAGAATCCCTCACTCGATGTTCGCTTCACACACACACACGGAAATGAAGGCCCCCACTAGCATTTTACTGGAAACTGTGTGTTTGTTCGATGCTACGTGCGTGCGCACGCGCGCATTTGTAAACTCCATTAAGTGTTCAAAACATGCATTTTCTCGTCTAAAAAATCGTTTTTATCCAAAGTAAAGTGAATAAAAGGGCTGAATAAAATTCTCAAGAAAGAAAATGTCTCCAAAAAATAAAAAAAAATAATTCAAAAAAAAAATCATTTATTTTTTCGTCGATATCCCATCAACAAATAGCATCGATTTAATTAAGTCAAAGCGATGAAGAATTTTTTTTTTCTTTTCCACAATTTGTTTGTATAAAAAGAAGTCGTAATTGAAAATTGCACAACTAACATTTATTTCATAAAAAAAAACAACAATTTTTTTTTCTTTTGCATTATTTACTAACACAATTGAAACATAAATCACCCGAACACGCATATGCAATAATTCTGAACAAGAAACATTTTAAATAAAAAAAAAAAAAACAAAATCCAACACAAAAATGATAACAAATTTTTAATTTAAATTTGAATGAAAAACACAAACAACAACAACAAATTAAAATGAGAACACGAAAACACTCTCAGAATGGGTTTTCCTGCGATTCCAATTGACGTTTGGGCGAAAGGAGACCATTCATTCCTTTGCGCCGTTTTTTATCGTTCCCTCAC
Organism: Lestremia cinerea; assembly: GCA_027564135.1. Taxonomy (NCBI): domain Eukaryota; kingdom Metazoa; phylum Arthropoda; class Insecta; order Diptera; family Cecidomyiidae; genus Lestremia; species Lestremia cinerea. The sequence continues at coordinate 1,516 of JANSTV010064718.1, forward strand.
ACTCTCTCTCTCTCTCCCCCGCTCTATCTGCCTTCTGTGGAGTTGACAGCTCTCTACTCTCAAGCTTACCTCTCAACAATCACTTTGCTGAAGGAAATGCTTCGATTTCAATGAACCCTCCAACTCTCCACATTCATGAACTTCATCCAGGGTTGTCCAATAGACAACCAGGCTCATTGGAAAGAGATGGAAACTATGATATGAGTTGAAGAGAATCTCACCTTCTCAAAGTGAGCTCTGTCATGTCTGAACGTCAACCCAAAATGAGAGGCCAAGAAATTGGGCTTTTTTGGAATCAGAGGGTTGTTCACGAATCCGAACAAAAATCGCAGGAAAATGATTCTCAGAGCAAAAACAACAACATCAAAATATCTGACAAGATTTTGAAAGAAAAAAACCGTCATTTAAGTTAAAAGTTAAGCCAATCCTGGACGGTTGTTGACCAGAAAGGTAACAATTGAGGCTGTCGCACCTCTGATGGAAGCAATGTGCCTAATCACGTCCACAAATCAGTCCGAATCCGCTACGCTAAGACAGCACATATGCCGTTCTGAGTCGTTGGATCGCATCAGTAGTTTTGTCACCCCTGCCCCCCTCCTCCACACTCCCAGATGGATCAATATGAATGTGGAGGATGCCCGAAAGAGGAGAAGTTCGTGGCTCGCTGCTTTGGTGGAGCATGTTCTTCAAAACGTTTTCGTTCAAATTCTTTCTACATTCCACACGCACACTCACGCGCACGCATACGCGACACCGCCAACGCAGTCGAGTCAATGGAGCTCTTTCGGCAGTTGACCGGCGATTTCGGTGGTTGGATTCCGTTTCCACTGCCTCGCTGGGCCCATTCTCCTCCACTTCGATCCTCTACGCCTTTTTGATAAGCATTTTTTGTCGCTCGAACAAGCCAATATTTTATGGAAATCTGCTTTCGTGCAATTGGAAGCAGCAGAATGATTGATTTGATAAGCTGTGAGCAGAAGGTCGGTTGATGATTTGATAATAAGTTTCCTGTTTCGATTCTCTCGGACAGAAGCTTTTTGTAATGAAACGCACACGAGCATTATAAGCGGATGTGTATCGTAAATGGCTTGGTGTTGGGAAATCACATGCGCTGCGAATTGCTAGCCTGTCTCTTGTCTACAAAAATACATAGAATAATAAGCGAATCATCTACTTGCGCATGCGCGAATTCACACAGAACAACAATCTCATCATCATCAGCCAGACCCGGTTGGCCGAGTCGCGTCTTCGGCTCTCTGTCTCTTTCTCTCATCTCGATTCCAATACACACAAAATACAAATTTTTCTCGTCGAAATGATCAATGTTTTTTAACCAGTTTTTATGGAATTTATGACAGTCAGCTTAGTTTTTTTCTATTTCCGAATTTCGATTTGCTTTTTTTTTTTTACAAAATAAAAGAAAAAAACAAAAAAAAATATTTAAAAAAATTATAAAAAATAATTGTTATTGTCGAAATTGTAAAATGACGCTGAACAAATACAATAAACTCCGGCGGAATGGCGGATGAACAAAAACCACAAAAAAAAAAACAATAAAAACAACAGCAACAAATCATCAAAATCAAAGCAAGGCAAAACTGAAGATGAATTGAACGAGTCACATTCAACAACAAAAACAATTATGTTAGCGTATTGTTTTCTGATTATGTATTTTCGTATAAATATATTTATATTAAAAATTATGTATTTAAAAATAATAAACGCTTCAGAAAAAAAAAACAACAATTCGAGATTGTTTCATTTTTGACGTCTTGACTGCTAATTGTTGTCCGAGCTCTAGTTTGAATTTGTCTGAATTTGTCGAAGATACAACGATCGACATCGCAAGCCTCATTCGTGCTGGGAACGCCATCAAAGGAGCTGAGGAGCAAAAGAGACTCTTGAATTGTCGTCCGAGTCGTTTTTTTCTTTCGTTTTTGCGTTGGATCAAACTGAAGCGGACATAGAAATCAAATCAAATAGGAACATCAATAACATTTTGAATGAACTTTGAGAAATGTAGACAATGGAACTGAATCAATTTTGCTGAGCTGAGTGCATCAAGCTCTACAAATTGGGCACTTTCATTTGAATAAGACAAAAGAAGCTGGAAGTGCGTGTTGAGAATCACCATTTTGATCAATGTTATTGCCAACAGCGCGTTGATTCAGATGTGGATTCTCGGATCAGCTATACGATATTAGCATCAACGTTCATTCGAAAGACGGTCCAATCTCTGTCACAAAAAATATTTCGCCTTTGGGCGTGTTCCTGTATCTTTGGTCCATCACGGAATCCTTTCTCGAAAAACAGGATCGTTTTTCTGTCTTAAATCGATCGCAAATCGTACATGGAGGAGGAATGAACGGAGTAGAGTGGAGGATAATGGAAGCCTGCGAGTTCAAGAATGAGTTCTTGAAACAACAAAATCTATAGTTATTTGAGAATGCAAACGAAAACCGATATGAATGCGATATGTTTTGTATGGGAAGAAGGATGGTAATTCCAAACGGAAAAATCGGAATGACAGCCATTTGTCCAAAGTATCGCAAAAGTTTTGAGTTGCGGAGGGATTAAAGTCGACATTTGAAAGCACTACCAATTAGTTATTGAGCCCAATTTTTCGTTGGTATGCCACGGGAATTGCAAAAGGAACGAGTTTTTATTTCGATTTTTTTTTAATTCCAATTTCCAATTCTGAAGTGAGTTTTTAGCCATTCGGCCTTCAAAATATCCCCTGCATTTTGAAAAAGTTTTTCGATTGGCAACTCCTTCTTTGATCCATTTTGTCTTTCATTTTTCCGGTGTTTTTTTCGAAGACAACGCATTTCACTAGTGCTTTAAAAACTGCTACCAACTAAGTGATGAAGAGCAATTTTGTCGTTGCCGCCACGGAAATCGAGAAAGAAAAGAGTTCGACCTTTCGATATTGAGTCTTTGAAGGAGCCATTCGGTGGATGCCGATTTGAAAATCGAGAAAGAAAAGAGTTCGACACCTCGATATTGAGAGACTAGTGAATGACTCTTCGTCGTTAATTGTCGATGTGAGTCACAACATGAGAGACTGAAAAGACGTGTTTCTCATTTCACGAATATCTCGAAAAAGATAAGGACGAAAAATATAGGATTAAGTGATCGGACTGGAATTTGAAGCACGTCTTTTTCTTAAAGTGATTTTGTTGGTTGGATTTCTTCATAGTCTCATAGCTTTTGCTTGTTAACATAGTTTACGCGGGATTCAGATGGTTCTTCCAAACCTAACGATAACGATTCTGCAGGGAATTTCGGGAGAGGAGCTAGGTGTCGATAGAGGGTAGCTACATAGCTGCCCTAGAGTGCCGCTCCTCGACAAATTTTCAAAGAAAAATCTCATGCTTTTTAAAATAAGTCAAGAATTTTTCCTTTTTCTCAAGTTTGTGGGACAAATTTGGGACGAGTCCGTCATTCAGAATGGTCCTTCCAGATCATACTACTAATAGGCATTATAAACAGTAACGCACTGTAAAATTCGAAAATAATCATTAAAATTCGCGGAAATTCGTTCTTTCCATCATCTCTTTCTTCGGGGTTGTTTATTTCTTTCATTGTTTGTATTGGAGAATCAAATATGTCATCGAAGCTGTTCGAAAAAATCGATTGCTCTTCGAAAATGATTGATTGAATTTCATCTTTACTCCCAGAAGAGGCGATTGTGTTTTGCCACTCAAAAAGGGATCCGTCATACTTTCGAGCCTCTGCGATATTGTGATCTTTGCTGAGGCCACAAGTCCATGATGAGTACACACGATATATAGTCAACATTCATATCTTTGGCTCAGGAAGAGGATGAGAAATACAATCTTTATCGAATTTCGAAAGTTCTGGATCGTCACGGCCAACTCAGAGCAAGCCTCGTATTCATTTCCACTCTCTTCAGATCAGTTGTTTATTGATTCTTTTCGCCGTTCTGGATCATTCCCTTTCGTTGTCTCTCTGCCTTCTGCTCTTCCAAATGTTAAGCTTCATTTCCTCATTTGAAAGTCGAGAAAGAAAAGACTTCAACCTTTCGATATTGGCAGACTAGTCAACGGCTCTTCGTCGGTAATTTTCGATGTCGAGTCAAGACGAAAGAAACTGATAAACCGTGTTTCTTATTTCTTAAATATTTCGAAATCGATTTAGAGGAAAAATATAGGATTCAGAGGTTAAGAGATGAAGAGAAATTTGGAACAAGATTCATACCATTCCGTCTTCCTCAATGCTAATGCATTCAGCATCGACTTTGCATGGTCAATTGGGGTTAGAATGGGGTTCGACATTATATAACAGAATATAAGCAACGAGTGAATGCTATCTGTCATTTTGAACAGCAGTCTTTCAATTCCGTTCCACTAGGTTTGTTCGAGATGCAAAATGTTTGGGTTTCTCCCCAATGCCACTTCAATTAGTGCTGACTGCGTAACTTAGATCCAATAATCGATGTTGGTTGCGTTGAATTTCGATCATTTTTATCAATTCCAAAACTTCATTTCTGAACAGATTCTCCTTCATGTATGAAAGATGAAATTGACTGTGATTCAATCACTGACATGGGTTCGCGTTTTGATAGTTAGTTTCAACGCTATTATTTTCCATTATTTCCGATTTAACATAATGCGTCTGGTCAATAACTTTTAAAATGATTTTACCTGCATTTGATTATTGAATATTTTACACCAAAAATGGGAGATATTCACTCACTTCTAGCTGCAGCATTTACAGTTCAAATGTACAACAGTTATGATACAACTGAATGTCACAGGATTGTTTGATCGATAATCATTGAACACTTCCTCACGAGCCTCCGTTTTGGATCGGCCTATTGGTTCATTCGATTGCTTTAGTGAACTCTGCATACGATCTAACTTTTTCTAAGTTTTTCTTTTTCCAGCCAACCGTTGCAGTCCTTTGCTTTCTTAGCGCCCTCAAACCGATATTCGCTAAAATAATGCAGTTTTTGTTCAAAATCATTCCCATATTTTCTTAAAATATAGAAAGAGATGATTGTTACTCTCAAATTCGTAAAACGACGCCGAGCAAATACAATAAACTCCAGCGGAATGGCGATTGGATAATGAAACTTTGGGCGAATGAAATTGTGTGTTCGTAATCAAAATCAGAGTAAAGGAGACCGGTAATAATGATAACAGACTGGAATCGGAACGGTTCAGGAGAGCAGTTTCTGTGTGCGGCCCCACATGATATTCGACCTCAGGCGACTCCTTGTGCATTCATATCCATCGTTCTAATTCGATTTGGTTTCGATCAATTCAGAGGTCTGCGAAATCTCGGCAGCAACCACCACCATTGCGCGAGATGGGTGGAGACTCGAGGCCTGTAACTATCCGTAGTTGATTCCGGAATCCGGATGCAGTTCAGTCTTGACTGCAAATTATTGTCCGAGCTCTTTTTTGAATTTGTCCGAATTTGTTCAAAAACCATCCACAAAGGACTTGCGGCATGGGCGGTCATTTCATCGAATCAGATGGAGAAGCTTTGAGCATTTGAGCAAGAATTCATTCGTCTGTCCACTAGCAATCGGGGTCGGAAATTCAACGGTCATCTCATCCGCAATGACGCGCTAGATTCAGCAAACGAGCTGGCATGATTGGATAGAACCGTGTGCTCTCCTGTCAGGGTCCGCTGACCTCGGCAAAGAGTTAATCAAGGAGCACAAGCTGATGGATCTGATTGACACGATGGATAATTACAGATTGCCTGGGCTAATTCAAACGCTAGCGAAAATTGGGTAAAATTGTAATGCATCAACACATTATGCAACATAGAATTGGAGCAGCTGCAAGGCCGACCTCGTCGCGCCGAGTTCACGCGCCTCTACTTCATGTATTATCAAACGGCAAAAATGCACAAAACGGCGTACTTGAGCATCGATTGCCATTGCTTTATCAAATTTTCATCAACGTAATTCAAGAAAATCTCAAAGTACGGCTGATCCGAACTTGATAAGTTTTCGGGATTCGAAGCAATGAACAGCGTCACCCGAAAATCAATTATCTTGATTCTAGACCTTGCAATTCACTGTCAAATGTATTGAAATAAACTGGCCGTCTGCCACATCCAAAAGATTCAGGAGCTTCTTCGAAGACACCGAAGAAACAATGTCAAAGCTTCGGAATGAAAAATATTCCGATATTGAGCCCATACAAAAGGTTACTCAATTGAACAAAGTGCCTGAAAAAAAAATGAATTGAAATAAACCGAAAGCTTAAAATTGTACCACTTCAATAAAGTCACTAAGTCTGAGCCGTTCTTTCCCGATGTTGCGCTGTATTGAATTGAAGCCGACATAGAAAGATCTGAAATATAAAATCATATCAGACGTTTTGTGTCACAAAGCCAACACAATCGGGCAATACCAAGCTAACTGTTTGCCAGTTCACAGGCACAATCCATTAGGCATAACCCTTGGTTCGAAATGGAAAACCGAATTCCAAAATATTTTGTTTAGAGACATTCAATGTGCTCCCCACACTGAGAATCTACATAGAAAATGGAATGGAACCTCCATCCAGGTCACGATCGAGCCAGAAGTTCAACTGAAAGCATCTTCACTTCGAGCAGACAATCACGAAAACTCAAGCCACAAAAAAAGAAGATTTAGATTCAAAAGAAGAAATATTGGGATTGAGCTTTTATAAGTTGCGGGGAGAATCATGTGGGCATTTGAAATCACTACCAATTAAGTGATGAAGAGCAATTTTGTCGTTGCCGCCACGGAAATCGAGAATGAAAAGAGTTCGACCTTTCGATATTGAGTCTTTGGAGGAGCCATTCGGTGAATGCCGATTTGGAAATTGAGAAAGAAAAGAGCTCGAAACCTCGATTTTGAGAGACTAGTGAATGACTCTTCGTCGGTAATTGTCGATGTGAGTCAAGACGAAAGAGACTGGAAAGCCGTGTTTCTTAAAATTTCTTGAGTATCTCGAAAACGATAATAAGAAGAAAGATTATAGAATGGATAGATCGTTGATCTGGAGGAAGTTTGGAGCAAGATTTTGATTTTTTTGCAATTTTAGTCCGGCCTTTGCTTCAATCGCTGCCTCCTTAATGGCGGCTAATTCTGTCAATCAGTTTTCATTATGTTTGCATGTAGTTTGCCCAAACTCTCTAGGAATTATTGGTCGGGGTAAGATTGGAATATCGACTTGGCACAGCCAATGCTGTATGGTTCAATATGTAGTTTCATGATCATGTTTTGTCGTTCTCTTTCTCTTTCATGCCGAGAATGACATCTTGTACAAATATTCCTTCTATTGATCTCTTGATCCTACAGCACAGATACTTCCGTTCGAAGTCTTTACGTCAGTGCTTTTTGCATTTTCTTATTGAGAAGGCTTCTTGCCAATGACCCTTCAATCAGTGTTGACAGCGTAACTTAGATCCGTTTATCGGTGTTGTTTCATGAAGTCATGATTTGGGTTTTGATTTAGTTATATCTCGTTTCTATTCTTTCCCGAACGTAATGTATAATCACAATCAGTGACGTCGAATATTTCGGCGGATCTTTAGTTTCATCAATTTCATCAAAATGGCACCCACCGACTCTAGTTCAAACAATAGTCATTGAAAGCTTTCTCACGAACCTCCGTTTTGAATTGGAAGTCTTTTCATTCGACTGCATGGCGGCGACGTTGGCGACGTTGGCGACGATGGTGACGTTGGCGGCAACAACCGCGAGGAAAACAGACTGTGACTCCAGAACGGCCCTTAATATGTAGTGCCCCGAAGGAATGTCTGTTATAATAATGCCAACGCTGGTTATAAACCAGCCATTCATTGAGTTTCAAATTGCATGTGATCATGCTATCTTATGTAGCGCATTCAAGCAAATATTCTCACAAATTATGCATTTTTTGTTCAAAAGCATTCTAATCTGTCCTCAATTCGTTTTGCAATTTTGAACTCTTCATTCATAATAATGCGTATGTTTTCAAGTTCAATTCAATCATTCACCCACTGAGAACCTCAATCTCAGTCGAATGTTCCGAACTCCATCCCGATTCGCCACTCGGTTATTCGCTCTGTTGACATCGCGATACGCTCAACAAAACTCGAAAATGTCAAAAGCACCGATCGTGTCCGATCGACCGGCCGTGTGTGATGTTGATTTTGATGTAAACAAACAAACGCTCAGTCGATCAGAGCGCTCGCACCGAGTGACGTTACGGTGTGACAATAACGGCATTTCGTGTTTGCCAGGCCCGAAAGCGTATTTGTGCCGCAGCTGGTTCATCGCTGTTTTTCGAGTGTTTTCCTCTTGTCAGTTGCAGCGTTGACACTTTTCGAGATCGCAACATTCGAGAGTCGTCTGTTTTTTGTTGACTTTCCGCCCGGAATTGGTGTCGGAGAGAGGTGACCCGTACGGTTATCACGTGTTGAACGTTCACAGACCGTTTGCAACCACTTGGCGATGACATAATCGTCGATCACCGGACCAATTGATCGATGAGGCAAAATAGTGATCATCAGTGCGAAAGCAAACTCAGAGACACACACAATTGGCGCGGTGCTCGTTTGCGTTTGTGATCGCCTCGAAATAAGTGTGTGCGCGCGAGGAATGCCCGAAAATGTTGTGCGCGTCGTTTTCGCGCTAGTGTCCGTGTCCAATTGAACATTGAATAGAAGTGCTGCGGCGAGTGCTTGTCGGGTATGTTGTTGTCGAAGAGAGAGACACATTTGTCAGATTTGAAGCGGCAACCGAGAACAAAAAAATCATTGAGATTCCTTTGCGCAGTCGAAATAACCAAAAACCAGAAATGCCATTAGCATTCACAGAGTGTGCGCACGAGTGCTTTGAAAATGTTGTTTCGCTGCCAATTCACATGTGAATTTCAAATTCCGTAACATTCCAAACAATTTGGTCAACCAACAACAAACGAGTTTTTTTCCGAAATGCTACGCGATTTTCATAAAGTTTTTGTTTTGGCTTTGGCTTGGACGGCGACACACGCGACACACGCAAAACCCTCACAAACTGACGCCGACGAGTTTTGGGAGGGCGATAAGCGTCGATTAGACGCGCAACGATTACGGACGACTGGATTTTAGATCGATTCGACGTTCTCGGTCACCGTTGGCGTCAGTGCGTGGAATCGATTGTCGAAATGCTCATCAGTGGTTCCCTTCCAGAAAATTCAAGAGACGAAATCGAATCCACCGGCGGATGTTCAACTGAGCAACGATCATGGGGTGCTCTTGTTGTGCCAACGATGCGGAAAACCACCGAAAGTCATTCAACAGCAGCGAGAGTGGCATCATCATAATCGGTAGGTGGTTCCATTGCGTGATTCGCGACTCTCCGCGAGTCGCATCAACGTGAAAACGTTTCGATTTTGTAATCGCCGTCGATAGTCAACCGTTTAGCACTGTGTTGATCTCTGACCGAAATGAGCGCGACGCCAGTGCGTCGATTCGATTGAGCGACCGAGCGAGACAGAAACACGCTGAATTATGAAAAATTGATAACCTCATTTCGAATGAGAGAACATTTCTCGAGCGACATAAATTTCCATTCATTTTTTTCTCCGCTCAAATGGATTGGCGTCGTCGGGGCCGACAAGATCCGAACGAGAATTTCGATGTTGTGAATTGTGTTCCGTGACCGCATGCAAATTTATTCAATTATTATCAGCCTTGGACGGTGACCAACAGAGCGACATTTTCGAATCGATCTATGTGTTGCGGTGGACAACACCCAATGTCGCATGGATGCGACCGAGAGCATCGGCTCAAGCATCGAATCGCTATCGCGTCGATTGTGATCGACAATGACCGCGGGTGGCCTACATCGAACGGAGACAGCAAACAATCGCATTTCATTTGAATAAATGTTTCATTTGTTTGGTTAAACGATGACCGGGCATCGTGTCGAATCGATTGATGAGGCATTCGGTTGATTTATGTGACCATCGGTTTTGATGGATGGCCCGTTGACCGTTGCGTTGAAACGAGTTTTTTCGTCGAGGTGAATAATCGATTTGTTTTTTTTTTCAGAAAGACGTTACGGCTGTTATCACATTGGCGCCATCGTTGCTCTCTTCATCGTCCTGCTGTTGATCCTGGGCATTGTGCCCGCCCACATATTCCTTCACAATAACTTCCTAGTCTTAGCTTGTACCGTTGCAACGCTAGTCATCGTCACAATTCTAGTCTTTGTCTATTTTGCCTGGCAGCAGAAACGCGCTATGATCCAGCGCGAGAAGCATGGACGGCCGTACCACAATCAGAGATTGGTGAGTGACGTCGGCCTTTCCGGGGAATCAGCCATCAATTGAGTCTCACCTCTATTTCAGAATGGTCCATACGCCTCTGTGCCGACGTCATACTCGACGAAGACCTCATGGCTGTTCTGGAGCACCCAGAAGAACTCCTTTCCGAGTCCAACCTATCAACCAGCCACACTTACGCTGGCCACACCACCCCCTGTGGCACGCAAGCTTCCAATCCCAGTCAGCCTGCCAGTTCCCCCACAGACCCGAGATGCTCCGCACATCTCGCAGTACACGACCATTGTTTGATCGGGTCCGCCCGAATTGATCACTCATATCTCCGAATGTCGTCATTCGATTTGTTAAAACTGTAAATAGAATTCATAACCGCTTCAAATTTCGTGTTTCATTCATCCAATGCCGGAAGTCGGACCAATGCCCAAGGTGGATAAGCGTTTAGCCAGCAGCCCAAGGACAAGTCGAAACCATTAAAATTCGTGAATTAAAATTTTTATTCGAAATCGATAATTATTGGTTTTTGTTTGTTTATTTCTGTGTTTTGTATTCATTCGATCTTTCAAGTTCAAAATTCTTATCTCTTCAACAGAATGAAGGAAAAAAGAAGATAAAAAAAAATTAAAAAAAAAAATCATAATAAATTATAAAGATTCTCGAAAAAAATCTGCCGGAGAGGGCGGTCTCCTCAGATTCTACCTCCTCGAACGACCACGTGGTTTTTTTCACACAGAAAATTCTAATCACATTTCTTTACAAACTAAAGGGGGGAGGGGTTTTGTACCAACAACCAAATAGTGGAATGTGGAATGGGATACGTGCGAAGAGGTCGCGTGAGCGCGTTGTGCATGCGATCTTATTGTGCGGCGGTGGGTTCATCGGCGAAATACAGAAGCTTGTGGAATGGAACGTGCATTGTGAATCGGTTCAGCTCCTCCAACAGCACTGGCTCCCAGGTTTTTTGCGCTTCGGGCAGAATTTCGCGGTACATGAACGGCCAGTATTGGTTGACGAATTCAACGGCGATGCGGTCTGCAAAGAGGGTTTCATGAGTCATTGAAGCCCCAGAACCACGTCGGATGGGAGCACTTACTCAATTCTGGATCGGGGAACAAGCCAGATGCGTAAACTTTCATGTCTCCGATGATCGGTGTGGCATCGAATTTCTTCAAATTCAAGTAGATTTCACCGTCGCGTTCAACAAAATCACCGCTTGTCTTGACGTGCGAGGTGACATCCTTCAGAGTGATGTTGAAGAATCCCTTTGATGAGATTTTGAAGTTGCGGAACTGTCCATCACCCTTGTAAAGACCCTCGACGAACAGTTTTGGGAAGAAGACCTCACCTTCGGTCTCGATGGTTTTCTTGGTGATGGTTGATCTGAGCAGGGGATTCGAAACGATCATTCAACGAGCGGTCTCAAAGGCGGGGGAAGCGAAGAAACTTACTTGAATTTACGGATTTCAGCGCGGGTGATGCCATGCGCGGTGGCTCTACGGATCTGCAATTGACCGTACATGTCTTCGCCTCGTCGAACGGTGATTTTGGTGTTGTTGACGGTGAACGGTTCTAGTGGGGGAATTCGGAGTTCAGCCATGCCATTCTGCGTGAAAGAAAACACATTCAAGACTCGATTCGAAACTCTTTCTTCAGAAACTCACCTTCAAACGAGGCAACATCTGCATAATGCCCTGGAAAATTATTGGAAAAATCGTGTTTTAAGAAACTTTCAATGGGATTCATCTGACGTTGATTACCTCTTTGATGCAAACATCGCGGTCAGCACTGTCAATCTGGCATGTAATGACGTTGGCAGCTGTAAAATAAACGTTCAATTGTGGTGAAATGAAATCATCAATCCGAATCATCCCGGATGAAACTTCAACGAATCGATCGTCTCGCGAAAGTGACGGAATCCAATTCACAGTCGAATCCCAGACGAAAGTCATGATCCACCAATCAACTGAATGTCAGTCGGGAAACGCTTGCAAATTACGCATCGTCGTTCTTATGTCTGGACGGTCTGATCGCAAACGGCGCCATTGATCGCTAATTTGTTAACTTTCCATTCCATCGATCGCGATCCCGCGTGACGGTTAACCGAAGATTGCCGGATTTTGAATTTGCATGCTAATCATTTTGTATTCGAACCGAATCTATGACGTCTGTTCTGGCCGATCCGTCCGATCGATTGGTCAACTCGCTTCTTGTTTGACGTCGAATGAAAACCAGTTTTTCGTCGTAACGTGGTTTCGTTTAATAATAAACTTGAGCTCGTCTCAGATTGATGACTTTGCGAAAAGCCTTTTCAACTGATCGTCGTATAATTGAGGAGATCGTCGTCGTATTTACACACTTGCAGCATTAACGCATCGCGTCAAGTGGCATTTTTTCTCTATCGTTTTGTTTTTTGTCGCCGTTTTCTATTTTCTGCGTCTGACACAATCGACTGGGTGGCGGTTTACATAATCGGAATGCCATTCCATGCGAATCGATCGAAACGAAACGAGACGAAGCGAATCTCGTCAATTCCGAAGGCAATTAAGATCGACTGGATCGACCCCAAAAGCGGCTAATTACATCGTCGAGTTGCAATGTTGCGCGCCGTTTGAATCGAAATTATCAAATAATTTATTCGCCCTAGACCTCGTTCGGTGAGTTGCGCGCGCGCATGCCCAGATTATCACGAAGTGGTGGATGATTTGCGGGAAGTTGCTTTCACTCCGACCGAATCATTTCCTCTGAACCGGAATGTTTCCGCCCCTTTCTATCATTCACCGTTACATCCGTACGAGTGCACCCGAATGACATGCAAATCTCAACAGAGTCGTTAGTTCCGTCTAATTGCCCGGCAATTTTCCGTATTGAATTTCGACTGATCATTTTTCGACGCGTGCTTGCGAACACAAACACACACCAGTTTTCCAATTTGGCCTCTCATCGTTCGCGTTTGATCAGTAATTATCGGTTGTGCTGGCGATCTCACAATGATAATCCATTGCGTTTATTTCGTTTTCAAAATGAGAATTCACGGAAATCTTCCGAAAACCGCTTCGAAACGATAGAACACTGTCGTGACGGCAACGCAAGGACACCTTGGTGATTACGTTCGGTTCACGGGCGATTTGTAGATCACGGCTAATCGAACGATTCACCTCGAATGCGTATCACGAACCCAAGCAATGAATGGGGTTCGTTGTTTGAGAGTTTTTCTTTCGAAAAATCGACAGAGCAAGCGATGCCTGTCAAAATATCATAAATTCGCCTACTTTCGACTCAAACTCGGTCTCTATCCGTCCGATCCATGTCCATCGAACGGTTTACCAATTTACCAAAAAATGTTATTCAAACCAAATACATACGCAAAACAAAGTCGGATGCTCTCTTATCCCGAATCTCAGCCCCTGCAGCGGCCACAGCCAAACACACAATCAAACTGAATTTCAGCATAGTTTCGCTTTCTTAAACGCACGAATTTTCACACTTGTACTTTCTTGGCAGCTGAAACGAACCAATCGAAAAACCAGAATCGTAAACGAAAACGAAAGCGAAAAAAAACGGAAAGATGAAGCAAAAGAAGCGAAAAAATGCAAAAAGCGGAGAAAAATGCGTAAAAGGAAATATCAACAAAACTTCTACGAACAATTATTCCAGTTGAGTAGCAAGACAACTATGAGCCGAATATCCCAAGCCGCAGTGCTTTTATATAAAAATCAATGCCGACGTGTTTGCAACGCAGTAACCTTGAATCTTGTGCTGGGCTGTTTTTTTTTTTTTGCTTGCTCGTGTTTATTGCTTGCTATTTCGTTGAGATTTCAACTAGACGGAGTTGAACCGACTTGCGTTGACGGTGTGTTGTGGTTAATTTCGTTTTGTTTGTTTGGTTTTCATTGTAGTTGTTGTTGTTGTCGTCGTCGTCGTCGTTGTCGTCGTCGTCGTCGTCTTCGTCGTCTTCGTCGTCTTCGTCGTCTTCGTCGTCTTCGTCGTCGTCGTCGTCTTCGTCGTCGTCGTCGTCATCGTCACCGCGGTCGTAATCATCTCCGTTCGTCTTCCTAGTGTTCAGCAATCATGACATTGAGCATGATCTACCTCAAAGTCATTTTTCAGCTCGACCGGCTCATCATTCCGTTTCCCAGCTGCCCTCTCGGACGTCCTCCGAAGCATCTCCCATCGGATTGGAGTTTTTTCCTCCAGTTTTTTGCTCTTTGTTGTTTTGACGATTCTCAGCTCAGCGGCAATTTCATGAAAACGCATTAGAAGCCCGAAAAAATTTGGAAGCAACAAACATTAGCCGGCATCACGTACAGATGCCCGAAATGAGCCGTGACGTGCGGTTAAACACTGTCGAACAATAGTCGGAGAATTCGTGTAATTAAATTGGCAAGATGCTGAGCATTCATCTCACGTGAAGCCAGAACAATCGATTAGACAACGTTTGCTGGCGTACGCAGATCGGTTTGGCGTCATTTGGCAGGCCTTTTCAGAGCAGAATCGTTTGGACTTTTTTCGCCTTTCGGGCCGGTTTTGTCGTCAATGATATCGATCGGTCGAGTGTGATGGGGCGCAACGATTGGGAATCGAATCGGCCGGAGGAGAGAAACGAAAAAAAAAATGTAATCAGATTTTCATTCAATCGAAATGAGTCTTCGATTTTGCGATTCTAATTTGGTGTGATGTCACGCTGGAATGGGCATGTCGACGGGGAACCGTGGCTCGGGGCCCCGGCAAGAGTTGTCGTGACTCGATTCGATGAGATGGCAGGGGCGCAATTCATCTGTGGAAGGCCATCGAAACGCGCAATTTTCCTGCAATTATCTTCGGATCATTGTCTTCCCGCGGTCCGATTGGGACAGAAATTAATAATTTTTCGCGTTAAAAACCTCTTACCGAATTCGCCCGAGACGGCCTGCCATTCGGTTGATTGATTTGGCAAATGCGCCATGGCAAAATTCGTAAATGGTGATTTTCAACGGCGAGTAATTTTGAACGGGCAAACAACGCAACATGGCCTACTCGCGATTTGTAATGAGCCAACGTTTGGGCCATTAACAGCATCAAATCGCTTTGTTATTGCGATCGAAAAGCTTCATTGTGGCTGGCGCGCCATCACAATCACTGACGGCCTGTCGCTCTCTCGCCTCACCACAGTCCAAGCATCTTGCAAACGGTCCGCTGAATGGAGCGCACCAAACGTGTTTTTAATATTTCCAAATCATTTGCCAGAGTTTTGTTTGTGCTCGTGCTCGAGCTCGGGCGCGCACCCGATGAAAGGCTTTGCGAATTCAATGCGGTTTTGTCTTCCCAGCCGAGCCATTTGAGAAATTGCTCTGGTCATTTCGCGCAAGTGAGCGCACATAGCTTAATATTTTGACAAGTTAATTACCGAAATTGCAAATCATATTTCTCATTTCGGAGTTTTTTTTTTCTCTTCCATTTTTTTTTTCGCGTTATTGTCATTCACATGGCATCGTTGATGGTGTCGCGATGGTGGTGGTGTCGGCGTCGTGACCATTGCCGCTGTTTTGAATGGGATTGTGATTCTGTTTTGAAAAGCGCGACGACAAACGACGGTGCTCGGTTTCGAGTGCAAACTTCTCACCGAGAATCGTCGACGATTTTTGCAGTTTGGCGCTGATTGACAGTTTGGACACCGCGCGACAGGGAAAGTCACGGCGAGGCGATTGTGTGAGAAATACCTTCGGCGACAATTGGCTACCGGCTCACTCTCTCGCTGTCCTACTTATCTGATTCTCGGTCGTCGCAATATTCAATGAAGCAACGCTAGCAAATGACAGTTTAAAACTCGTTTGCATTCGCTGACCCGGTCAGTTCGCCATACAACGGAGTAGATAGGGCCGTCGGCCCTGAAATTTAATCAAATCAGATGACTTCAAGTTCAAAGTGTCCTCGACGTGATCGAGGTGCGAAATTAGTGCAATGTTTTGATTCGGAACCAGAATAGACGGGTGTCGGGGGGTTCGGTAGGTGTCGGGACAATGCAGAGGGGAGACTCAGACGCAGCAGATCAAATCAAACGAAAATACTTTTTGAATTTATCAAAGCAAAAGAAAACAACGTTTATTCTCGAAATCGAACAGTTCGCGTAGAACGTGGCGAATTCACAAAATGAATTCGCCGCATCGCTCAATGTCTTTGTAGTACTTCAGTTTGAGATAGATGGTCCGGAACACGACGGTGGGCATATCAATTTGGGAGATGAGGTTCTCGATGCCGTCTAGCGTCATGTAAATGGTCAGCTTCTTGTATTGATGCTTGTTCGTGCGCTTCTGGCGGTGTGCGGTGATTGTTCGAAAGAATTCGACCAGTTTGATGCTGCGTTTGCTTAAATTGAACAAACAGAGTTTCCGCAGATTTGTCGCATTTTTGACAAAGTCGATTAGTTCGGTGGTGAGATTGACGTGGGTGATGCCAGTTTGGAAACTCATGTAGAACTCGGTGAGGTTGGTGAGATTGTGAGCGAGGCCACGCAACGAGATGCTCATCTGTTTGAGATCGATTAGCTTCAGGACGCGCAAGCTTTCGAAACGATTCAGCGCTTTGATCAGTCGCGTGTAGTTTACCTCGCGATACAACGTCGAGTCTTTGATGCCCAGCACTTGGACTGTGTTGCGTGTTGCCATTTCCGAGATGAGTGTGGTGAACTCCTCGAAAATGTACTGTTGAAAGCTCAGATGAACCTCTTTCAGTTTCGGCGAATCGATCAGATTGCTGAGCGAGGCGAAACGATCGATGCCCAGCTCCTCCAGATTCGGTAGCAGACTAGTATTCAACACTGGCCGATTGTAGACGAAACTGCCACCCTTTATTTGCAAGCGCTTCAGCTGTGGATTCGTCTTCAGGAATTCGAATCGCTCGTTCGACGAATAGTTGGCGTCCAAAATTATCGTTTCCAACTTCTGCGATTGGATGTGCAACGGGAATTCATCGTTGATTTTCTTCAATTTCACTTTTAGCTTTTTCAGTTCGGTGCATTGGTTCAGCAGTTCGGCCATGTCACTGTGCATCACATCGCATGTGATCAACGCCAGAATGTTGAGATTTTTCGTGATCGGCTTGAGGCGACGCACAAATGATTTCGGTATTTCGAAATCTTCCATGGACAATCGCTTCAGTGTGTTGCCCGAGCAAAAGCGAATGATCAAATTCAACAGACGCTGATCGACGCCATCACGTTCGCCGGTCAGTATGTGATCCTCGGGTAGGAATTCCGATGCGTTTATCTTCAAATTGGTCACCAGTGAGCCAAACTGGCGCAGAATGTTCTCCGCTTCAGTCAAAGTGGTGCGCGGAAATCGTCCTGAGAAATCCAATTTCTTGCCTCTCATGCGAGCGGTGGCGGCTCGCTGGAACTTATCGTTAATCTGAGCCACCGCAATCAACTCGAAGAAATTCAAATAGCTGAATATTTTGATCAGACAATCTTCATTCAGATCGGTCACGTGCAGTCCCAGTGACTTGGCGTTTTTCTCGTTTTGTTCGTGCTCCTTCTCTTGGCATATTTGAATGGTTGTGGCGAGGTCCAGTGTGTCCTGTTGCAGCAGTTTCTTGCGCAGTGACTTGCTCAACACACCAGCCAAGATTCGGTCACAAATCAGCTCATCCTGAAAGGCGCCATACTCGCAAGCGACTGCCGTTTTCTCCAATCGTCGCAGAAACTCCTCGATGCTCTCATCGTGATACTGTTTCATCGTGTTGAATTTGTAGCGTTTGTTAATCACATCGTTGGACACCACTCTCGATTGACGTTTCATGGCGGCCACAACCGCCGACGGTTCACTGTTTCGCCCATTGGTGCCGTTCACCGCCTTCATTCGCTTTCGCTGCGGACCATTCTCGCTTTTCGAACTCGTCAATTTGCGATTCCGTTTTCGACTTTCCAACTTGATGCCGCGGCTAGTGCCCGCAAATGTCGATGCCTGACGATTGGTGTGCGACCGCAGTGTTCTCTTCACCACCCCCGTCATTCTTCTATCGAACTCCCCCAAAACACCAACGAAATTACTCCAATCACGGCAGCACCTTAACTATCTTCCGTTCGAACCAGCTGGACCGAATGCAAATCCTGCATCATTCCTCACCAATTGTCGTCACTGCGGGCTCTGCCGTTTCGCCCTTCTCCGTCAATAAATCGCCTCGTTCGATTCACAGAACTACGTTGTATTTTGTTATTTCAATGGCTGACCATCCTGTCGACCTGTTTTCAAACGAGAATCAAATTGTTTCGTCAAGTTCCAGCGATGTCACCAGATGTATGCTAATCGCAATGAGCCTCAAAGCCCCGAATAAAACTCACCAATCGAAGTAATTCCTTGGAAATTCTGCTCTCAAAAAAATCTGTTTATTTTGTTGTTTTCAATCGGCTCGTTGTCGATTTTATTGTGACGTTTGTTGTGTCGGTGTGTCGGATTGTCAAATGCCATAAATTTATGGATGTTCAGCAGCTGACCGATGTGGTTTTTGTCAATGAATTTGGACTGGTTGCTTTGTTAATCGCACATTTTCATTGGGAAAAGCAAATCATCGCAATTTCCAGACGATTTTCAAGGCGTTTATCGCGAAAAATAATCAATTTCCACTAATTACGGTATTTCCTGCGGCAAAATCTTACGGTAGATGGCGCCAGTTGGTTGTCGCAGTCAAAGCTCGAATTGAAGAAACGGAAAACGGGAACGGGCGAGCGGGAGAGAAGAATGTGGCTGTACTCATGTCTAATTTCTTCTTTGAGCTGTCCTTCTTGTGGTGCAAAAGCATTTGCTGCTCCATCGAATCGGTTTTTGGCTCGATCTGGTTGTTGCTCGATTGGTGCCATTTTCCATCTCACGCAACATCGTCGAGTTTGAAAAGACCTCTGGTCTTTCAGAGCGATGAACTCGAAGCGTGTGGAAGGTCTTCTCTTCCGATGGGTAATTCCAGAATCCTCTTATCCTTCCTCAAATTTTACATGACATATCTCTTCTAATTTTCCAATGTTTGCTCTATCAATGCTTGCTACGATGATCCTTTTCATAGACATAACGCAATGGTTGCCATCGAACGCTGTTGCAAGGATGAGGAGCATGAGTGAGGGTATATGAGCTTACGCGGATGTTCGCGGATGATGTTGTTTCGTTGGCGGATGGTGTGCGTAATCACAGAGCACCGGACAATTTGTTCAATTGTGAACGGTGACAATGACGCCGATGGACGACGTGTCGATGGTGATTGAGTTGTTTCGGGTGATCGTGCCGGAATGTTTCCAGTCACTGGAGAAATATTGCTCGTCGTCCAAATGTGTGATTGTATGAAGCAGCAATTTGAAACGTGCGACAGTTCAGTAGGTTGGCGAGTATGAAAGTCTATTCAACGATTGTGAAGCTTTTTCAGTGGAGACGATTCATAAGGATTGACCAAAACAGGCGGAACTTTGAATAGTGTTCGTGGTGAGGAAAAACTCCAAAATGTATGCACTTCGCCTTCGAAAGCTCTATGTTGATTTACCTGGAGGATAGTACTTGATCAATCTAACTGTGTCTGCAGCCGTCGCCTGGGTCGTCTCTGCTGTTTGAATTCGCCATATTTTGTGTTGATATTTTTGAATTCGACAACCCCGGAAGCACCTGGTCCGCCAATGATTGATGCCGTTCGATTTGCGTGCATCCTCTTGGACCGTCTCCTCTGTTTGAGTTTGCCTCAGAGAGCTCTCGGAAGCAGCGCGCCAGCCTGATCTCGCCTCCGGGCGCGTATGTTTCCGTTTTTCACCTTTGACTAGAGTGCGTCTCCATTGATCGGAAGTTGCAGCGATCTACATGAGCGACGTGACAGGATCGAATAGGCGATGGTGCTGTTGCTGAGTAGTGGCAATGGTAACGTCGGGGGCGAAATGTCATATTTGTTGTCTCTGCGATCATCCCGTTTCGAGTAAACAACTTGCTGACTACAGTCGCATTTTTATCATCGCAAAAACGGAGTTTTTATTTAAAACGGTTTAAGAAGAAACTTAAAAACGCAAAGTGAATAAATCCGCAGCCAGCAATCAAGATTGAGATTAGGATCTTTTCGTTAAGCCGAGTTGAAATCGAGAAAGGTTAGTAGATTTTTTATGGAAAAATGGTCGAAAATAGAAACTCCTCGCATCGACAAAACAAAAGAAGATCAACCCAAGCCCAACAAACTGCATCGTTTCGCCTGCTTTTCCACCTCCGATTTCCGACCGATCGCGTTTCTTTAGCGTTTCGCAAGCGATCGGAGAAGAATGTGGTTTGTTGGGAAGAACATTCGTGAAAACTGAGTTTCCAAAAAAATAAAAAAATTGTCAAACTCGAAAGTAAAGATGTCTGCCGTTTCTCAAAAGAAATCAAACCAATTTCTCAATCAATGCAGTTTGGGCTTTGGCGAACTGTTGAAGATACATCATTGCTTAGCACAAGCGACGAAAAATCGCAACATGAAATCGTCAATTGGAAAAACTGCTCGAAAATCGAATGTTGTTTCATAAGGCTTGACCAAAACAGGCGGAACTTTGAATAGTGTTTGTGGTGAGAATAAACTCCAAAATCATGCTATTTATGCATCTTTGGGGAATTCTGAAGATAGTTGAGCATCTCCGAAATAATTCGAATTCGCGACTCAGTAAGACTGTATCTGTACGTCTGGCGGTACCTCAAGGCGCCATATTGTGAACTGAATTGAATGATTTTTGAGACGCCGTAATGCCATCCTAAATCGTGAGAGCGAAATGCTCAAATATTCAAAGAAAAAAGAAAAACGCTTCTCAATTTGGTCTAAGCCGCGGTGAGGTTTCTGTTGTCAACCAAAGTTGAAAGTTCTCTAAAGGTGGCGCGTTCATAGCCGGTCACCTCATGCCGTGTATAACGGTTGTTACGAGGATTTATTTTCTACAATTTTTCTTTTTTATAGAAATGTCTGAGTCGAACAACTGTAGCAACAGTGATGTTGAACGCAAGGCAACAGTGGCGGAACATTTGGCTAGTTTGGCTTATATAGGGCGCCATTTAACAGATGCTGAGTACCGCGCATACAGGGCGGAAGACTGTGCGTGCGAGGCGGAGGCTCGTGCGAGTATGGCGAAGACCCGTGCGGAAAAGGCAGTAGAAGCTGTTGCCGAAGAGTGGGGCCGTGCGGCCAATGCGTGGGCTCGTGCGGCCGAGATGTGGGCCCGTGCGGCTGAGACTCTGGCTCTGGCGGCCGACAAATGGAAGTCTTTTGGCGACGCGCTGAAACGTTTGGACGCGTCAACTGATCGTAGTCATTTGGTAAATATCACTTTGATCACTGAAGGATCGATCATTTTGTTCAATTCCTTCCGTTTTGAATGAGATCATCGATTGGAAAAATATGTTGGCCAAACTGCTCGAAAATCAAATTTGGTTCCATAAGGCTTGACCAAAACAGGCGGAACTTTGAATAGTGTTCGTTTTTGAAGAAATTCGTTCACTGAAATACGTCGTATTTTCTTCCACAGTCAAATGAAATGAAGCGAAGCATGAAACGAGACATGAGTATTTTAATAATGGTCTTCAGCTCAGGATGCTATGGTCGTGAAAGCCACGACGCCGAACACACTGCAGAGTGTGCGGGGAAAATGGCTCTTCTTTGTGGTATCAAGCAGCTGGTAATTATCAAATCGGTCACTGAAGATTGATTCTTTTCATTTTATTATTGCTTTTTTCTCGATTGAGATCGATGCCCCAACAGAGGTGAACCAAAAAATATAGTACTTTGGTTGACCATGCACACTTCTGTACTCCAATGATGGAGATGGCCCCGTGATCGATTCGATTCGCTAGTGTCGTCTTTTCTGTTGAAATTTTCGGTGAAATTTGTTTTCAATTTCCACAGGCGATGGGAGGGCACCGTGCGGCCGATAAGATGCCCCGCATCACCCC
>JANSTV010064719.1:0-11477 GCA_027564135.1 Lestremia cinerea
TTGCCCACATCCAGGAGATCCTTTCGAACCTTCTCCGACTTGGCCTCCTTCTTGTTGCGCCCCTCCGTTGAATCGCTCCTCACCTTCTTCGAGGCACGTTCATTTGATGTACTCGCCACTTCGGCGGCATCGCTGTCAAACATAGTGGCGTTACCTTCTTCCTTTTTGGCATCGCGACGTGAGCGTTTCGTTGGTTTCTTTGGCTCTTTTGTTTTCTTCAATTTCTCTGCATTTTTCTTGGAGCTCTTGAATTTTAGGCTCTTCGGCACCTTCTTCGATGGCACCGAACCGATCGTATACTCCTCCTCCATTGGCACCAATCCGATGGTGTAGCTCTCCTCGGGAGTGTGTTTCGAATGACCCGCTTTCGGGGAAATTTCCTTTATCGAAGCAATGGTGTACTCTTCTTCCATTGGCACCAGGCCAATTGTGTAGTTCTCTTCGTTCGGCACCAAACCGATGGTGTACTCACCGGTGGCTGTTCCACGGGGTTTCGTTTCGCGTTCGACCTGCACCTTGGTAGCCTTGCACGGGCTGATTTCCTGTATTGTGTCGCTGGCACGCAACACCTTGGCTGTTTTGGGTGTTTTGTTCACTTTTTCTAGCGGCGAGATACTCTTCTCCTCGAGCACTTCATCGCTTTTTCGATCCACAGACGACGTAGGCGTGCGCGGCTCAGCTATTTCATTTACGACGCTGGTTTCCACCATTGAGACGGATGTCGTATCCATTTCCACAGACAACTCACCGCTCTTCTCAGCATCTGCTTTGGCTTTTGCCAGCGCTTTAGCTTCGGCCTTCGCCCTGCCGCGTCGACCGGCTGTGACTCGGGTGGATTTTCGAACCGCTGCCGAATCGATGACCTTTTCGACTCGATCCTTCTTCTTCTTGCGACCGCGGCCCGGTTTCTCACCGCTGGATGACTCACCATGGTTCGCCTTCTGTTGCTGTTGCTCCAAAACTTTCTTGTGTTCCGCCACTTTGGCCAGCACCGTTGGTTCAATCGTTCTATCTCCGACTCTCAACTTTGGCAGTTCGGCCACAAAATTGGCCAGAATATTCAGATTGTTCAGAACCGATTTGTCTTCACCGTCACGGATATCCTTCAGCTGCAACTCATTCAGTTTGTTTCGTTTGCGGATCTTCAATGGTTTCGTTCGTCGGCCAGGTTTACCGGCGCTAGATGGGGTGCTAGGGTCAAAGAATCGACTGGAGGTAGCCGATGATGGATCCTTGACGGGAGTGGATGTTGGCGTCAATGCGCTATTCAAACCGAGCGAAGCTAACATTTCAGTCTTCTCAGCATTGTCCTCGAACGGCAACGGCTGTACTTCGTTGCTTTCGATCAATTCGATCAGAGATTTTGTCGTTTTGACCGAGCAGGAGCTAATGCTACTGCTAAATGAAAGATTCAATGGTTCCTCGTCGTCCACATCCATCGGTCGTTTCAATTCTAAGCTCGGAGCTTCGGCCATCACCTCGTCATCGTCTCGCTTGGGCGGTTCTGTCGTCTCAATCTCCATTGGCTCTTCACTCTTCACCTTATCTGCTGAACTCTCTTCCATGTCGATGCTCTGACTGCCATCATCAATCTCTGCCAATGGAACCAACGGTGACGAAACACTTTGGTTGACAATCAACTGCAGTTTGTTGACAATTTCGTCCAATTTGTTCGTTTTCTTCTTCTTCGGTTCAGCCTTTGTTGCGGTTTTAGTGGGTTTCGGCGTCTCTGTTGAGTCGTTAGCCGGTGACGCAGTAGCTTCAACTAAGGGTGTTGCATCGATCGCTACGGCGGGTGTCACATCGGCTTCAACGGACTCAACGACTTCAACGACTTCAACGGCGTCAACAGCCTCAACGACTTCAATAACCGGTTCTGCATCGATTTTATCCATAACGGTTTCAAAGGGCGTTGCGGTATCGACCTCAACGGCTTCAACGACTGGTATCGCATCAACCTTAACGGCTTCAACGGTCGATTCCGTCTCGACGTTAACGGTTTCAACGACTGATGTCACATCGATTTCAACGACCGATGACGTATCGACCTCAGTGGTCGATGACGTATCGACCTCAATGGTCGATGACATATCAACCTCAATGGTCGATAACGTAGCTACCTCAATGGCTGATGACGTATCGACTTCAACAAACGATATCGTATCGACCTCGATGGCCGATGTTGTATCGAGTTCATCAGCAGGCGTCGCCTCAACAATAGGTGTTGGTTCGACCTCAACGTCGGGCGTCGTATCGATTTCGTCGGCGGGTATCATTTCGACTTCAACAACCGATGATGTTGCGACCTCAATGGCTGATGACGTATCGACTTCAACAAACGATATCGTATCGACCTCAACGGCGGATGTCGTATCGAGTTTATCAGCAGGCGTCGCCTCAACACTAGTCGGTGCTTCGGCCTCAACGTCGGGCGTCGCATCGAACTCATCAGCGGGAATCATTTCGACTTCAATGTCCGATATCGTATCGACTTCAACGACAGGTGTCGAATCGACTTCAACGGCTTCAACAGCCAATGTCGCATCGGCTTCAACAACCGGTGTCGCATCGGCCTCAATAAACTGACAAATTTCCGGAGTTTCATCAATAATCGGTGCTTCGATGACGATTTGCTCAGGAGTTTGTCCAGCTTTTCCAGTTTCTACATTATCTTGACTAGAAGAATGTTCGCTTTGATTTGAATCTATTAAATCTATGGGTGGAATCACGTTTTCAGTTTGAATTTCAGTCTTTTCATCTTCAATTTGTTTCACAGAATTTTCTAAATTATCAACAATTTCGGGGCACACATCGCTGACTGGCGATGTGGCAACGTAAGCCAAATCGCCGGTCAATGGTTCAGCTTCAGAGCTCTCAGCCATGGCTGGAGCATCTACTACAGCTGGGTCATTGTCTTTTTTCGATTCGTCGTCGTCTTTCACCAGGGATTGAGTCAACTCCAAATCCGTTGATGGTGGCTGCTCGGCCTGAGGTAGGGAGTTCGTTAAAAATGCATGAGACAAACCACTAAAGTTATTCAAGCCATTCGCCAAACGCGTCAAAAAGTCATCGTTCGACGCTGGTGCTTCTGCTACTGGTTCGGTTGATGTTGTTGCTACTGTTGTTGGCTTTGTTGGTGTTGGGGTTGCTGCTGCTGTCGTCGCCGTGACCGTCAGTGTCGGCAATGTGGATGTGGCTATCGTTTTACTTAGAATTATTGATTTTGGTTTGGGCGAATCACAATACAAGCCTTGGAGGAAATCACATGAGTTATCGTTGTCATCATCATCGATAACCGACGACATGGTTACGGTGGTCTCTTTCGATATTTTCGTCATCAAAACGTCATCCACATCATCGTACAGATCAATGTGTTCCAATTGCTTTGACAATTTGGCGGTGTCATCTCTCGCGCTTGTTATGGCAATATTGTCATCACGTCTGGCCTCAATGGCCTCTAGTAGAGGTTGAATCGGTGCTGTAGCTAGCGGTTCAGTTGGTTCAACCGGAACGACTGGCAAAACATCGTCAACCTCCATTTCACTATCAGCCGATTCGATGGGTTTCTCAATGTCGATTCGATTCAAATTGCTGCACAGCGTGTCCATATTTTCGTCACCGACTGTTGTCGCCGCCACCTTATTGCACTCATTCTCGATCCCAGCCGGTTTCGCTGAAGCTTTTGCAGCTATTTCAACCGGAATGCCGACGGATTTTTCAATCGGTTCAATCATCACATCGTCGTCATCCAGCAAAACGATTTCTTCGTCCATCGCGAATAGTTGCGTTTGTGACGCATTTGGTTGATTAGCTGTCGTGGTGGAGGTAGCCGCTCTAAATAGCTCTAGCTCTTCAAAGTAAGGCGAAACCGATCGGAATTTTGGAGTCTCAACGAAACTTGGGCCCGCTTCGATACGAGGTGTTGGTGTCTTTATAGGAGCTTTAGACGATGTCGCAATGACATTCTGTGGTTGGGAATTGGATTGGGTGGTGGGAATGGTGGTGCTGACAGGCATTTCTTTGGGTTGCTTTTCGATTCGCGATCTTGCCGATGCTGTACTCACAAATGGCATCGTTGCCATTGTCGTCGTCGTCAACGTCATTGTCATTGGTGTCATTGGTTTGCTAAGCGAAAACGTCTTTGACGACACGGACGGTCGGTCACCATCCTCGACTAACACAGACGAAGAAGCTGTCACATTCTTATCGAAATTCGTATCACGAAGGGTACTTGTAGTGGTAGTTGCTGTGGTTGTAGTAGTAGTGGCTGAGACAGAGACAGAAGCGGCGGTTGTGGCAGTGGCAGTGGCTGAGGCAGTACCACCACCGGTACCAATTTCGATTACCACAACTGGATCGTCAACGAAGATGCAATCGTCATCGCTATCATTATTTGTTGTTGTTGCGGTTGCTCCTAACTTAAAGCTAGACTTACTGTTATCATTAGTGCTATTTGAATTTGATGAAACATTTGATGAGTTTCCTGTTGTGTTTGCTTTTTGCTGTTGTGATTGGCGTCGTCGATTTTTGTGTTGTTTTGATTTGGAAGTTGGACGTTGTAGTAGGTTGGGTGAATCACATGTTGATATATTCAGCTGTGAACAATGCGGAGATGAAAGATAACATGTTAATTACATTTCGATACTGATTTTGCATTTCATGCAAATTCATTCTTGCTTCGTTTTTCTTTTTTAATTTTTTTTGTTTTTTTTTTTTTTTTGTTTTGCAAGAAATCGTCATTTGATTGAAGAAGAAATTTTGAATTATCTTTTATACCATTTCTTTTAGAAAGCATTTTGTTCTTTGAATGTGTGCGTTTTACCAATTAGTATTTTGTGCAAGAATTTTAATTGAATTCCATTCATTGAATTGTTTTAATCTTTGAAACCTGCTTCCCTAAGTCAAATCGACGAGCAAAATTAGCTGTGGCAAATGAGTCTAATGCCACTTTGTTCGTCGCTTTGATTCGCGAGAAGCAAGCCATTGTTAAGTTAAGTTACGGTGCCTAATTCCGGAGAATGAAGGGTTGAATATCACAGCAAATTATTTAGGATGAGTAAATTTGATTTTAGGATGAGTAGATTAGAGTTGCCTTTAAAATGATCAGTTAGGATGAGTTTTGTCTTCACTTTTCTAAAACTTGTTTCAAAAATTCAAGAAAATTTTTTCAAAAAATTTCCAAAATTATTCTGAAAGATTTAAGATCAAAAAAATATTTAAAAAAAATCGAAAATTATTTAAAAAAAAAATTTAGGATGATTTTTACGTTGATTTAGGATGACAGTTACGTTGGCTTGAAGCGTTTCCAAAAAAAGTTCAAATAAATTGAAATTTACGAATGAAAAGAACGCAGAATAAAATGTTGATTGTCGAGTGTTGATAGTTGATGATGTTGATTGAGTGTTGAGTGTTGATTGAAGATAATTATCTGAAAATGCCTACGAAAAACTAGCCTCTACGGCGCTACGAAACTAAACTACGAAGGAAACATTGACAATGCATGCAATTGTCGATGAAAGGGATGTGGATTTTGATGTGAAATCAAATCGATGGTAGCGGTCAACCGCACGATGAATGTCACTGACTCGTGAGTCCGAGATGTAAATCATGTCGAGGACCACGGTCGAATGGACATGTATGGATGAGTAATTGTACTTGGATAGCGGCTGCACTGAATAGTTGCTCTTGGGAGTGAATGTCGGTCGTCAGACTCGAACCGGGAATGGGATGCGGCGAGGAATAGAGTGTGGGGCATAAAAACGAGAAATGATGTGCGCAATTATCGAAAGCACAAAACATCGCATTAAACTAAATGCGTAGTTCTCGCCAAGTGGACAATTGCGCGTCAAAATTTCCGTTCCGATGGCCTGCACCCAAATGATGGTGTGGAGGCAAATGACAATACATTCTGGATCCATGCAAGTACATACCTCGCCTTCTTCCCCCGTATCCTCATAGTGGAACATAAGCCAGTCGTATTCGCGAAATAAATTGGTTATAGCCTTTGCGATTTCGAACTTGCAAAGGAATAATTGACTGGAAAATGAAAGCAAGGATATTGCATTAGACGAATGCGCAAAACAACCAAATCGATTGGGTACTCACAATGCATGCGTTCGATACAACGTTGCGTGATGAATGCGATCATCGACACGTCGAATGAAGCCATCATAACAGCGATCGATTCTCTTAGGCATTTTTATGAAGTATCGCGTTATCGAAATTTTGGCGCTTCCCATATGTCGACGTCTGTCCTCCTTATTTGTAAACATCAATTGCCAATGCTTGTAGAATAATACTGTGACAATGTAATTTATAACTTCGGGCGCCTTCTCTGATACATGCCGACCGGCCAGCATGTAGTGATGCGCACATTCAAACAGTGGATACAACACAACATCCAATGGATAGTTCTTGGCATCGGTTTTCAGCAGCAACATCACAATGTTGACGAAATTTCCGTTGAGCAACAGTTCCAAGTGAAACCAAATCTCGTGGATGATCTCCTTGATTTGATCGGCAACCAGATTCTTGTTGGCTGCTGTCACCCGAGCACGAAAACCCACGTACTGTGCCAGAATGCGCGTTAGAATGAAATTGTATTTTGCATCCGTCTTCAACTGGAAATCAAGTGAGAAAGGAAGAACGGGGTCAGTTTCAACGTTCGAGCACAGGCACACAGTCAACTTACGTCCGTCACATTTTGGTAGAAGAATTTTATGAGAGCCAGTTGCTCGATGGTGTATGCCCAGACATTGGTCTCGGTGGTGAAGGAGACGTTCCGTAAGCTGTTGGCCAAATGATTTTCCAATTCCACCAAAGTTTCGTATGGGACTTCGTCTTTTGGGCCACGCGGGGACTTGCTGAAAATCATTAGTCGCGTGAGCCGTCGTATCGGACCAATCAACAGTATCTCTTCCTCATTGTCGTCGGGCACATAAACAATATCCACTTGAGGCTCTTTCGTTTTCTTCTCAATCGGTACAACCGCGGGGATGGTCGCTGTCGATGCAGTGCTGGTGGTCGCTCGTATAGCGCTCGATGCCGTTGTTGTACTGCTGGTCGCCGTGGTTCTTGTCATTGGCGGTTTGGTTGTACTCCAATCTGGATTCTCGTACACATTGTAGTTGAAATGCATATTTCGCATTTTTGCGGTGGTCTGGGACACGGACTTATCCTCCTCCTCCCGTTCATCGTCATCGCTTAAGCAAATGACTTCCGTTTCCATTTTTGCGTTTTCGATGCAGCACCGGTGATGTGAATTCGTCGTCAAGCGGTGCCTGTGCCTTGATTCAACTCTTCAAATATGTTCATGCATTTACATGCATGCGGACTCTATTCGATAATCGATATTGTGGATCGTCTCTCGAACAACACTATCTGCAATTGGAAAGAGAAGAAATTAATAAATTGTACATCACTTTGAATGTCGCCTGTCATTTTCATATCAATATTTTCATGTGAATCAACAAAAGAAAAACGCATCGAATCAGAATCGCAGCGTTCCTGGTGAATCGCACCACACCACAAGGAAAACTATCGATTCGGGAAACCCAAAACTGACGTTTCATCAAATTTGATTCATTCGATGGGCGTCGGACACGCGGTGAAATTGACAAGCAACACCGATTCGCTAGCATTCAACAAACAACACACGCACGCACGTCACAGTTGAACGCACGAAAAGCTTGCAAGATTCCACTCGCAAAAAATTATGTGGAAAAAATAAGAGCAGCAAAAACAGAAACCTCTAAATCAAGGCAATCGACGCCATTCTGCTCGATGAGACTGGCGTTGCACAAATGGCGAATGTTTTTCTCCCCGAGACCAACACCGCGGTCACGAATGACAGATGAACGATGTTTCGACTGTCGCCCGAACATACAAACAGACACGCACACACACACACACACACACACACGCATAGACACGCACAAGCTCAACGAAGGGCCGCAACAAAGGAAAGACAGTTTCGCTCATCAGCTGTTCGAGTCCCATCGCATAAAAATCGCAGACATTTAAATTGACACATGCTGGTTGCCACTGTCACCGACGCTGGTCGTCATAGTCCGAGGGACTCCGAGGCACTGTGAATGATTTCGATTATTTCATAATCGACGCACCGATGACGATGTTGTTTGATTTTGTTGATGACCTTTCAATTGCCGCAACAACGATTATTTCACTAATCGACGGTTCACCTTCGCTGTGGTCGTGATGAAAAACTGCTTGAAAATCAAGTCATTTCAAATGAATTTGCTGTTTTCATTCATTGGAATTTCGATGAAACATTTCGATGAAACGTTCTCAATGCAATCAATGATTGATTCAGAGTTTGGGCAAAAACACACACGGAATGCAGTCTCATGATCGATTGCCGACTGACGGAAGACGGAGGACGGAGGCACGGTGAACAGTAGCGACTCCTTGGTGAACGGTGAACGTGACGACGACCAAGGAAACGCAACATAATCGAAAAGCATCTGCTTGCTTCTGGAAAATAATTGTATCGAACAGCCGCCCCTTACGGAACCATCGTCATGGAATTGTTCATTTTGACGAGCCTACCCGAAAATTTATTAAGTAAACACTCAGTCGCACTCAGCACACGATGAATCGAAGCAAGGAAAAAAATATGGCGGATTGAAATTGAATGTGGTGAGTTTTTCCATGGGAAAAACTCGATATTGACCGAAACCACGAAAAAAAAGAAAAGAAAAAAACTGGGACTGCGATGAACGATGAATGACTAAACGATTGTGGTTGTGAATCGGGACGAAGTTTTGTGTGACTGGAATCGGGTCAACCGAAAACCGTTTTCGCCACAAAATCGGTTTTGTTTATCGAAATTTCACTCGAAAAATGCCACTGACACAAGCACTCGGCTCACAAACATTATCGATCGAAACTTACTCAGCTATCGAACGTGAAATTCACTTGGATCCGTTCGCTACTTAGCATTTTTGGGTGGCGACACATCGACCGTTTGCCATCACCAAGTGGTCACCATCGGCGAATCGATCTCATTGGCCACCGATGGAATCGACAGCAAAACGACTATTCGTTCGGGGAAAACACTTTTTCTCATCAAAACATTCGCCTTTTCCAGCGTTAAACCCGGTTTCAGAGTGATTGCCTTCTTTCAAGTGAATCTTATCAAATTCGTTTGACGAGAAAAAATGAATTCAATTTAATGCCAGCCCATCGACGATGTCAACTTCAACGTAAAATACAACTTTGTTGAGCCACACTAGCTCTGAACCAGCAATATGACCGAACAGAAATCAACACATACCACACACACACATACACATTCACACATACACACATGCACACGCACACCCATTCACCAAAGATGAAGAGAAAAATATGGCTGCCGCCTAGTTACGGTTCAAAATGGATTTCGACAATCGCACTGAATGTTGTTGTTGTTGCGACCCAACCGAATTGAATGAATGTTATTTTTTTTTCGAACCGTTCGAACCGGTAGATCCGAATCGTCTGATTTGTTCCGTTCGACCGACTGGATTGACAAATAGTTGAAGCATTTCGGTACTTACACAAGGGCAATGAATTGATTGGACTTTCGTTCGTCAAATATTGACAACAATCGAATTCCAGAAACAAAACAACACACGATACACTGCAGTGAGCTTCCCAACAATGGCTTATCACACAAATCACAAATTGATGGAATTTTAATAGACGCCGAAGTGCACGATGGTTATTGCAATGCGATCGAATCCCGAATGACATCTCATTAACATAACACAACAAATGTAACCTCTGACTGACAACCTGAACCTACGACGATGGCGACTACGATGACGACTACGAACAGAGAATAACAACGATAAACGACTACGAGTGACGATGGCTACGCGACGAAAACGGTGACAGCGACAATGGCAGCGGTCGAATGCAGGTACCGAACGGCGAATATGGTAAATGTCAAAACGTTTGTTGTCTCTTTTCGACCCAGCCCATATGACTACGATGACACAAGACACACATTTCCGAAAATGCTATAAAAATTGAGAGAGAAAAAAATAACCGAAAAAAAAAACGAAAAAAAATTCAAGAAATCAACGGAAAATATGCGTTCCGTTCATTCGATTCGTTTCTCAGCGTCATCTGAGCGAAAGGCAAACAACTAAAATGGCGTGTTCGAGACGAAATAACAATGAGATTTTCTTGTGACTCTCGTGCTCGGAATGACCGTGATTGAGATGAATGCGTTGTCGAATCGCGTTGATCAGATCTTTCGCTCTGCTGACAGCTCGATATTTTGTGGCGTACTTGCGTTTGTTAGCGGCCTCTCAGCCAACACTTGGTGTTCATTTCGTGTGATTCGTCAAGCAAAATGGTGTTCGCTTTGCCACAGAGCAAATGCAGTCGTGAAAAATGTTCCAAAAAAAGAGGAGATTGGAGAACGCTTCACGTTGAAGCTAATTAATTGATCCGCAAAGGCCCATCCGTAATTGATATGACATTTCCATCAAACGAATTCACTCGATGCCAAGTTCAAATAGAATCGTTTTTTTTTTTTCGGGCTATTGGCCCGTTCCGGTTGAATGCAATTATCTCAAATTGAATTTTCCAAATTGAATTCTCGACGAAACGACCCCCAACCGAATCCACGAACGCTCCAGCAAAGCCATCGAGTAGCCGTTTGGGGGCGATGTTGATGAAACGTTTAGCCAGTTGTCATGTCTTATGTCAATACGCTTGGACTATGGGCTCGATGGAAATCAAGAGATTATTTTCGAATGTCGTCATGCCAATGGGGGACTACAAGCAAATTGAGTTTTGCAAGTATTGCATGCCATTTCTAATTGAATGACTGTCATGGTCGACAATACGATGGCCGATAAGAAATTTCTGGGAACGATTTCTTGAACGCAAATCCTTCAAAGCGAAACGAAACGAAATGAAGGAAAAATAAAATAAATATGGCGACCGAATGATTTTGATATATATTCAGACATTGCTTTTGTGTTGACGGGACGAAAATACAGTCGGTCGACAGTCGACACACATGCTCAAAAGCTAACATACGTCGATGTTAGGACGACGACGACGATGGAAAAGTACAAACATAAGGAGGAATACACACTGGCGAACAGTCCACTCACACAAACACGCACAGACACACACACATACATACATACACACACATGTATACTCACAATCACATTCACACTCATAATTCAGATAGCTGAAAATCGGGTCAACCCAACCTAACTGACAGGCACTCACAAGTCATTGCAGCGACGAAGCGAATGGAAAAAAAAAAATTGTGCGTTGAATTTTTCGTCGGCTGAAAATCTCATGAAAACGCATGATAAATAAACAATTACGCTACTTACTTTGCATGCATACGCATAACTATTCAATTGCATTCGATATCATATTGAAACATATTCTCGAATTATTATTGCAACACCAGCACACATACACACTGTCGCACACCAGAA
>JANSTV010064730.1:0-11476 GCA_027564135.1 Lestremia cinerea
GTTGAAATCCAATTCAATTCAATTACAGCTTCGCTCCCGGGCACATCAACCGCCCATCAACTGGTGGTGGCCATCCGCCAGAAGTGCTCTGCTGAAGAGGTGCTGAATGTTCTGAGTGATTTGCCGAATCCAGGCGATAACGAGAATGATATGGTCGAAACGCAATTCAATCCGCTGAAGATTGACGTTTTCGTTCAGACGCTGCTCAATTTGGGCTCGAAGAGTTTCTCGCACAGCTTTGCGGCCATTGCAAAGTTCCATCAAGTGTTCAAGGTGAGTTTGAAACATGAGTTGCTGTCCGAGTCAGAGGTTAATTTCGAATTGGACTTTCAGACGCTGGGCGATTCTGAGGAAGCACAGATTTGCATACTGCAAAATTTATTCGAATTGTGGCGCAACCACAACCAGATGATGGTCGTGCTGGTAGACAAACTGCTGAAGACGCAAGTGGTTGAATGTTCGGCGGTAGCTACATGGGTCTTCTCCAAGGAGATGACCAGCGAATTCACGAAAATGTACTTGTGGGAAATTCTTCATTTGACCATCAAGAAGATGAACAAGCACGTGGTGAAATTGGGCTCTGAACTTACAGAGGCAAAGGAGAAGCTTGCTCGCGTTGAATCGTCGTCTAGCGAGTCGGAAGAGGAGGGCAATCCGAAGCGCAAGAAGAGCGAAACAGCCGATCGTCCCACTGAGGAAATGGTCGAGAAGTTAGAGGAGAAACTTGAGGCGGCCAATGTCGACCAGAAGCGATTGTTCTTGATCGTTTTCCAGCGTTTCATCATGATTCTGTCGGAGCATTTGGTTCGGTGCGACACCGATGGACGTGATTTTGACACCGATTGGTATCGATGGACTGTGGGACGACTGCAGCAGGTTTTCCTCATGGTGAGTTCATTCTTCATTCTGAAAACGCGTGGAATCGATTTCTGACCATTTTCTTCTCTTTTGCAGCATCACGAACAAGTCCAGAAGTACAGCAGCACTTTGGAGACTCTACTCTTCACATCCGACCTCGACTCGCACATTCTTGACGTGTTCCAGCAGTTCATCGCTCTGCGGGCGTAAAGACATGGATCAATTCTCTTTCTTTCATTTTCTTTGGTTTTTTTGAAGTCGAACTCCAAACGAAAGCGATTTTTTTTTTTAATTTCGAATCTTCAACCTTGATCTTCCCGTTGGATTGATCGATCCTTGAATTTGGGAATTTACCCGTTATATATTTCTGTGTACTCTTCGCTGATGAATGCAGACCATGTCTGCAGTGGAACAACCGAACAAGGCTTTGGATTATTTGAATTTTATGAAGGAAAGCCTGAAGTGGGATTGTGAATTGAATAAAAACGCTGAATTATTATAAAACTAAGAATGACTTGTTTTGATGAAAATGTTTGTAATAAAAGTCTTAAGTAACTTATGGCTCGACGACTCATCAAGGCCAGTTCAATCGACTAGGACGCTAACCAATGAAAATTGAGCCCTCGTACTTTCCATAGTCCCAACTATGGACCATTCTTTATCCTCCGCGTTATATTTTTCCACCACCGAGAAGTAAGATGATCCAACGCTAAAATGTGATCGTCCAAAACGGCAACTCCAAACGCGTATCGTGGATATTCCATGGAAGCCACCTGTCGGATAATGCATGGATTGGTTACGATCTCGATCGAGGTTGGCAGTGCATCAACTCACTTTCGTCCATCTGTTCGTCCTGGGGCAGTATCGCTCGACGCTGTCAGTAGCCTTGCCCAGGATATTGTCGATCCCACCAATCGCGTAGAGATATCCGTCTTAAGCGGCCGTACCTAGAGCCGATCGACATTCCTTCATCGGAGCAATTACAGCCCATTTGTTCAAAATAGGGTCGTAACATTCGGCACTGTTGTGGGAGACATCCTCCCAACAGTTTGTTTCAGGGTTGTATCTGTAAGTGGAGTAAGAGATGGGTTTGTGCATCCCGCTTCACCCAAATCAGATTGCTTACCTTTCAGCGGACTGTTGTGTCCATCCTTTTGCTATTCCACCAACTGCATAAATCATTTCGTCCAACACAGCAACGCAGTGATAATTCCTCGCAATTGCCATGTCCGCCATCCTAAGTCCAACTTCAGCTTTTGTGGAGAAGCTCCAAACCTAAAAGTTGGCGGTGAAAAGATGACAAAAGAATGAAAATTTCTTCAAAAGTTCAGGCAGTTCAAGAAATACCACCTCGTTCGCCCCAACTACTTTCATGCCTTTCCCAACGACTACAATTTGGTCGTTGTGATAAACAGCACTACAAGGCGTTGGTGTATGGAAATTGCTCGTGCATATGGACCACTCGTTCAGATCGGGATCAAAGCACTCCATTGAATTCAAGGTCGGAACTCCCAATCCTCCAAGAGCCAACAATCGATTCAAGGGCGCTCGTCGACGTTTCCCGGAGTGTTTCAAAACGATCGTGTTTCGCATTTCAGGCACGCGCATCCAGTTGTGGGCGTCCAGTATGAGTTGAGAAACACCAGCTTTGCAAGCGATCGTTTGAACATGTTCCAATAGAAACTGAAATTGATTGGAAATCGTTGAGAACGACTTTTCCAGATGAGAATACTTCGAAATGCTTACTTTAGGCGAGAGCTGTTCCAATCGCAGCAAAGGAAGGAGTTCTGGGATATGCTTTTCCCTGGCGGAAAGATCATAATCGACCCATCGCATCACCGCGTGAAACAGCTCCTCTTCCGCCACGCACAAGTCATCGCTCTTCAGCAGTTTCACCAGTCGTTCCTTCCCCAAACTTTGGAACTCAACCTGCTTCAGCACGTTCGAAAATCGTTTCAAGGCGAAAGCTTCTGACGTTTCCGCAATATCTTTCAGATTCAATTGCTCAGCAAGAACAGTCATCCCCAGACAGTTGCTGACGTCGAGCTTTTCGAGCATTTTATCCGCCGCCAGAGCTCTCATGTGGTCTATTTGAAGCATGTCAGCCGTCCTCAGGACCATGTCCAGATTGTCTTCCAGATCGATCTGTCCGGTGTAACAAAATTCGACGACTTGCCGAAGTGTTCGACCATCGACATCTTCTAGACGGACATCCTCTCTGGTTGTAACAGATTCTACGAACTGTCCATCAAACATTGCTAGAAAGAACGGACTAAAAGCCGCCAACACCACTCGATGCGCACCGATTCTGTGAAACGATGGATCGATTGAACTTGAGAGCTTAATCGCTCCACGAAGCATACTCACCTGCAGCCGTCGACTGTGGTGACATGCACGTCCAACATCCGCCCTTGCGAATAGAGCTTGTGCATTTCACGTAGGAACACCGGCGACCATCTTTCATCTACGAACATGCTCGATGAATTGTTATAATTTCTATTTCGAGATTTGGGACTAACTTGGAGAAATAAAAAGAATCGTCATCCGAATATTGTCAAAACCCACACAAGCAACTGGGAACTGTCAAACTGACTTAAGTCTAAAGGCCAGTTCACATCGGTTTTGTTAGACATTTGGACTAAGAATGACAGGCAAACGACTCGATAGGTGTTACGAGCTGTATTATCTTGGTTCAGAACATATCCTTGATTGATCATCTGTCTCAATTCGAATCAACTCCCGAAACTTGGCAAGTCGTTGTATCCTGCAGCATTCCGTGAAGAATAATGAGCGATAACGGTTGCGTTAGGTGCTTGTCGGTAGCAAAGAAAAGTCGACGCGTGGAGGTAAAATCGTTTATTTTTCATGCTTTTATCAAATCAATCATACAATTCAGAATTGCATTCACCACAAACTGTAGTAAATACATATAGTACATCGATGGAGAGACATCCAAGGTTATCCTAAACGTTATCACATTGCTTTCAAAGGGGAAATCCAAATGTTTCACTTGATCCAATTTGAGAAATTATCGAAAATAAGCGTTCAATTAGTCTTTTCCAAAACTCCACGAGATTTAGCCGCAAATTCCCGAATATGCCCTTGAACAAGTCGCTTATTGACCTTTTCCCTGAAAGAAACAGAAACCAAATTAAAAAATTAGCTACGAACCGACGATCGATGCAAAGCAACTCACTTCAAGACATTCTTCATGAACTGCTCTTTCTCCTGCGATGACACCAAATTCGTTGGAAAGTCTGTCATTTCCAATATTTTCATCCAAGCGATCAACTCAGCCGGATACTTTTTGTTGAATGCAACGAAAACGTCGGCAAAAACATCGACATGCGTTCGCAGCGTCAGCGCTCCGATGCACAAAAGTGTTGTGTGGACAATGCGTTCACCCTCGCTCAGAATGGCCGACGTCAGATTCGGATAATTTCGCGACTGAAGAATGAAATGCATCAAGAAGAGCACGGTTTGCTTGGAGCTGCCCGTTTCGGGGAGGGTCAATGCCTTAGCGGCTGTGAAAGAAGATAACATCGTGTAACTCAATCGAACGATTGCCCCTCTGCAGGTCCAACTCACCGAAATGCAGCAGCTTAACACAATCAACATTCGCATCGGCGAACGCTTGAGGTAGTTTCTTGGCAATTTGGGCATTGAAATTGTAGAATGTTTCAATGACATCGGCAACGTTGGAGAATTCGGCCTCCGGTGTTCGTTCGAACAACTGGAAATTGTACATTGTGACCTCGGCGATAAGTTGACGCATGATTTGCGTACATTGATCGTCCTTGTAGAACAAGATGACGCACGTCTTGGCGATGTCGACGACCGGAGGGACGCATTTCGATTGGAATATTGTGATGATCAAATTGCACAGGTCCGGCAGCATCGGTTTGAAGTCGTCCAACAGGTTTGTTATGGCGTACTTCAATGCATTGCAAAGGGCCTGGGAATAAGGAAAACAGTCAGTGGAGCCCTTCGGGACGGTCAACCAATGAATACGCACATCGATGACACTGTTCTCATTAATCCAAATCGTGGCGACGTCTTTGAAAATCGGCATGGTTTTCTGCATCACAATCAGCACAGGTTGAACGGTGGCTTGCCCTCCTTGAATCGGCTGTTCTCCATCACTCACTTTGGTGTTTAGCGAAGAGAACAACGTCGATATCATGTTCATGCGGAAGAGCGTTCGAATTTTGGCTGATTCGGTCATCTGAAACGAACGGTAACCATCGGCTCATCACAAAGAAAGGTTTAGAGGATGAAGGATTCCTCACGTTTCGGTTCTGCGTCAACACGCGCAATTCCTCAAAGCACGGCGAAACAACCGCATCCAACCAATGCACCAATTGATCTTGCGGCAACATGCTCATCACCTTTCCGATGCTGAACATCAATCGCACCGTTTCAGAGTTCTTCAAATGTCCCAGAGCGATGGCCTGTTGACACGCTTGCAGCAATGGCTCCGCGAATGGATGCAATTCGATTTGACACTCGCGACATAGATCCTTCAGTCCGAGCGTGGCTTGAGCAGCTTGCGTTGAATTCAAACCAACGACCAGCAACTGAATGGCTGATGGCAGATAGTTGGCATTCTCCTTGAACCATTCACTGTACGCTCCGATCGAATCCAGGGCGGTGCCAAGCACTTTCTCATTCAGTTTCGCGTACGGTATTTCATTCAGAATCATTATGAATTTCGGTATACATTTCCGTTCAGAGGAATCGACGTGTTCGGCAATGGAATAGAACGCGTAGATGCAAGCCTCTGCAAGGAAGAGGTTCATTGAGTGGGTTCCTAATAGAGAGTTGTTTCCAGACACTTACCCAACTGCGTCCATTCAGCGGCGTCCTGTTGAATAGCCGTCACACACTCATCCAAAGCCCCTGCGAGGATCTGCAGCAGATGGTCGTGCAACACTTCATAGCAGTAAAGCTGAAAGGACATGAACTTTGAGATTGCTTTCTTCTCGCTTTTTGATTCCGAAGAGCACTCACCAATGTATCTGAAATATCCTGTC
Source organism: Lestremia cinerea (assembly GCA_027564135.1). Lineage (NCBI taxonomy): Eukaryota > Metazoa > Arthropoda > Insecta > Diptera > Cecidomyiidae > Lestremia > Lestremia cinerea. The sequence goes on from JANSTV010064730.1 coordinate 5,892, forward strand.
GATAACATCGAAACGTTTCCAAATCATCATTAGCCCAACATTCAAGGGCCGATTCGTCTGGTTGCTGAGCTTTTCGCACCAAAATCTTTGCCAAATGCGAATACAACGGCACAATCAATTCGAGACATTTCGCCTTCTCGGTTGCATTATCCATCGACAGAATCTCATCTTGCAGCATATACCAGAAGCCCATGGCCAGCACGCTACACGATTCCTCTACCGGATATATGCCAGGCTTGTCGGTGCATTGAATGATCTCTTGAATCAATCGAACGTACAAGCTACGATGCTCAGCACTTTCCGCCAAGACCCCGGCGATCAGAAGCCGTGAATGGCATTCAATCGACGAAATGAACAAAGTGTAGATGTTGAATGCAATGTCCTCGTTGGAATTCTCGGTTTTCCATTCGTTTTTAGTGATATTCGATAGAGAATCCACGATTGTATTGAGAATGTTCAGTGCAGTGTTGGCGTACCGATGAGCATCCGGTTGAATGAGCATTGCCTGTAACGATGAATGTCATTGAGAGCCAGTCAACTGCGCGCGTTTTCAAGGTCAATTACCGTCAGGGTTTTGATGCAAGACTCGGACAAATCATTTTCTTCCGCCGACATGCAACCATCGCTCTGAGTGCTGGCCCAATAGCATTTGTTGATCAATTTCAACAAGGCCGTCGTCAAAACATCGCAATCATTCAATGGAAATGTCCCATTTCTGCAATGAAATCGAATCGAATCATTGAAATCATTCGCAGTTCAACTCATCTCACTCACTTTATCCACGCCTCAGCACACTTGACCGTTCGCAGTAATGTGTCCATTTCACCCTCTTCAATATCCCCATCGCATTTTGATGAAATTATCTGCTGAATGATATTCACCACGAATGGGGTGCGTTTGTTGATTTCCGCTCGAATGGCCACCCGTTGAACGGACGTGAAAATGGCATTTGTCTCTTCGGGAATCGCTCCAAGAACTTCCATCAGAATCCACATCTGTGTGGTCGGATTGATGTTGGGCAATTGTTGGTTTTGAAATGTTGTCACAACCTCTTCGATGGCCGTTGGCCATTCGGGTAGCATGTGCACTACGAAGGCACTCAACTGTCAAACGAATGAATGGAGTGAGAATCGATGGATGGGGATGGATTTGGACTCACACAATGGCCACACTCACCGCAATGCACAATCGATTCAACACAATTTTCGGGCCATTGCCGTACATGATGATCGTCTCGAAGAGTTTTTGCTTCAACTCATCGCGGTTTTCCTTTGGAACTTCATGCCAATATTTCATCAATTTCGTGTGCAAGGTCGTCGCACCATAGAACTGGATTTCCGAAGACTGTCGTGCAAAATGAAATTGATGGAGTTCGCATGTTTGGCCGACGAGGGGATGAGAGTCGACATACCTTTCCGATTTGCATGAGATCCCACACAAGAGACCAAGCTTGCGGACTGCATTGCACTTTGTTTAGCCAATCGTGTGCGGCCGCCTGTTGTTGGGAATCGGATCGATAGAACACCGTAACCGCTTCTTCCAATGTCTTCAAATCGATGGATTCCATTTTGTTGGGTGATTTTTTTGTCCTTCAAACAACTCAAATACCAATTGTTCACTGAATTCGATGAAAGACTTAGCGCATTCTCGATGCTAACGATGTTCTTCAGTCGACAATGGTTTATTGACTGTGGGTCGTTTGAAATGTCATCTGCTGCGGCAATGCTGTGAACCCTCCATTATGACTTTAGTGGCTTTGGTGGAAATGGTGAGAATGGTCTGCGCGCCATTTATTTTTGGTTGGAACGCGCCAAATGTCAAACAAATAACAGAATTGAAATTGAAAGCAATCGAAACGCAATTCGTTTGTATAGTTTGTTTTGAAGCGGTTGCGAAAATGTCTTCACGGGAGAAGCGCGTGCCGACCGAGTTCCAAAAACTTGTGTTTGATTTGTCTTTCGCGGATTTCGTCTCAAAAACGAATATCAAGCAGTGCATTCACAATGAATTCGACGCGAAATTCCCACATCCAAGGCAGCCTCTGACGGAGGAGAAAATGAACGAGCTGTTGGAGTTTTATTTCAAAGCAAAGTCAAAACACAAGGCATGGGGCTCATGTGCTCTGAAAGATCTTGCATTTTCGACTGAAATCGATCAAAATTCGAACCGTCAAGTGAATGTGGGTGAAACGCAAGGACCGCCAGAAGGTCCACCGAAATCAGTTTTCGCAAAAAAAGTCCCGAAAGTGATTTCAGAAAACACTCAAATTGAAGCGGACAGCTTTCCAGAAGCCGGCGAGAGAGTATCGCGAGGACGCAAAAGAGTTCAATCACCACACGAATTGGCGGCTCGACAAGTGAATAATCGAATGCCAGCAACACGAAGTAGCACTCGCACAAGAACGATGCACTCCACATCCAGCGGATGTAATGCTCCTGTTAGCGAGCCGGACAACGACGTTATGATAATTGAAGATGCTATAGAGCCAGCACCGGACAGCTCGCATCAACCAGAGAGAAAAGTCGAAATGGTTGATTTCGGTTCACAAGTTTTCGTAAGTTTCTTTTGAAAGCAATTTACATTCCATTCGATTACCGTTACTTGCGTTAACAGACTACCAGTCACCACAAACGCATTCAGTGCCAAATGGCGAAATTGCGTAGCAGGTCAACGCAGTACGAGCCAGTCGAGAAGAAAACAGCCGAAATAGGCATCCAGTGCGAATTGCTGCCGACACCAAAGGCTGCAACTGGACAGACTCAAGAGGCCCATTCTCTCGAAACGGTTTCCGACGCAACTGAAGAGACCCAAAAAGTCCAGTCAAATCCAACGTTTTCCAACACAACTGGAGAGACCCAAGAAGCCCAGTCGATTCCAACGGTTCTCAACGCAACTGGAGAGACTCAAGAGGCCCATTCTATTCCAACGGTTTTCATGTCGCAAATGGTAGACTCGCTACAAACGCAAGGATATCTCATTCAAGTCGATCCACTGAATCAGACGGTTCAAAGTCAAATGGTCGAGTTACAATTGCTTGACACTTCAGTGTCCGAATCACATCAACAAGATCCAGAAGTCAACACAGACGAGCTCGATGGCCCAGGAGCCAACTCAGGCGAGCTGCCGGAAAATAGCCAAGGTGAGTTTCATTGGAATCCCATCGACAAGTCCATCAATTGATCCAACTCTTTCAGATGATTCCTTCGGTCGGCCATCTCAGACTGCGAACGAACTCCAAGTCAAAACGGAGCCTCTCATGGAAAACAGTGAATACTTGTACGACGTCGAAATCATTGAGATTCCAGCAGAGGAGCCAATTGAAATAATCGATACGCCGCCAGACAATACTCAAACTCTCTTCGATCGAATGATGGAAAGCTATTACCCCGAACGTGATCAATCTGTCTTACGATCATCTGAATCCCGTCCGGAAGAGCAGTTCTCCTCATTTGAAACGTCAGCAAGTAATTATAAATCCTAAATTTGTTTGAAATTCCCATTAAATCTGTTCGATTGCTCAAATATGTTGTGAATTCACTTGTTTCAGCTGTCGCGGGTCCGGAAGAAGTGATTCCGGAAACACAATGTGATGAAGTGGATATGTTTTCTCCTCCGGAAACTTCAACTTCTTCAATACGATTCGATAGCGATATTGAAATGGTTGAGCAGGCCGAAATCAGTCCCACTCGAGGGTATTGCACAACGCCGGTTAAAGAATACTTCACCAGCACGCCGATTTCTCCGTCGCCCGACGATGCAGTCTCGGCTGAAAAGCCTCCAGCTCCAACATCCTCGGTCAGACGTGAACCGGTGAAAGATCTCAAACGACTTAACCGATTAAAATCCAGAGCTTCGCTGCCACTTAAGCCCAAATCAATGGCGCAGTTTTGCAGGAAGACTAACAATTTGAATAAGACGCAGGTGCCGAAATTCAACTACAACCCATTGGGCATTCGCATCGTTCCTCTTTCGTCTAGGAACAATGACCAAGATATGCCAGATGGTAGTAACAACTCAGACTCAAATAGGCTGGTCATTGAAGAGTCTGAATCAGAAAGTGACGAAATCGCTTCGGAGGAATATTTCATCGACGATTCTTCGATAATAGAAGAAAGCCAGTCACAGCCAACGCACCCAACTAGCGCTTCAAACATGTTGGAAAGCCAAAATTCTATATTCTTGAGCTCGCAGCTTCTCAATTTTGTCCTGCCATCGCCCGTAGATGCTCAAATCGAAGGCACACCGCCTAAAGCCAAAATTCAAGCGGCTCAACTGAGCCACGCCATCAAGTCCGCTCAATCGGTTCGAGTGGTTGAGTCAGCTCAACCGGATCAAGCGATCGAGTCGTTCCAAGCCACGGTTCAGTATACTCAAGAATTGAATATACCCGGATTCGAAGAACCTGTGTCAATCTCCATCTTACAGCCGGTAACTATCCTTACCGAGCCCATCGAGACGTTCAGCGTGGAGCCTCCGCCGATGAAAAAACGTAGGATCGCAACGAGTCAGCACAAGAATCAACACCAAATCATTCCATACGATCCGAAATCGCCGGGAATGCCTTTCACCGGGACATTCCAAAATCCACTCTACAAGAGCATTCCGTCGCAAGAGAGTGCGATACGTTTCGATTTCCTACACCACATCGATATTCAAGAGGTTAACTACGGACTTCGAATCGGTCATTTTCGACCTGCTGCTTTTGCTAATCTTGGCCGGCAATTCAATGTGATGCAAACGGTACTGAACTTCTCGTGCAACGGTTACCATCGAATCACCCTGAATGGCGAATCAACGCGCAAAATCCTGAAATTGTCTTACACCGAATGGTCCGCAGTGCAAGAGCTTCTTCACACCGTTCAGGACTTCACCTTCACATCGAACGCTTCGGAACCGACAACGTCTTCGATTTTTCATCGAGCCTTATTTTATTTGTTCAAAACCGCTTCGAAATTCACCAATGCCATCGTTGAATACCGCGAGGAAGATCACGAAAACGTTCGTGTACTCGAAACACAATTCCATCTGCCCAGAAACAAGCCGAACAGTCGAGCCCTCGCCACGGTCATCGATCCGTATGTTCTCTGGCAGATGAACTACGCTACGAAACAGCTGCCAAGGAAGTCCAAGTGATGTTTCAGAACCAGGCGCCAGAGGCTGGCTTGGATCACCTCGATCGTATTTATTTTCGTTTTCTGTTTTTTGCCCCGTTGGAGATTTATTGTTTTGAAAGCTCATTTTGGAAGCTCGTTTTGAAAGCTCATTTTGGGATTATTATGTAATAACCATAATCATTATCAGAGAGAGAGAGAGAGATCCAAATGATTAATTTGTAACACGAAGAAATATAAACTTGTTTAATTGAACGAATTCCAAAGGATTTTCTTTATTTCCCGCCGATGAAGCGTTGAAATGATTACCTATTACCAGAGCATTCAACGAACGTTTTTGAATGTTTGATCTTGATGGTTTTGTGCTGCTGTGACGTTATCGATACACACGCTCTTAAGGTCCATTGCCGTGGCTCTATTGAAATGCAAATTAGAATTGATAATTCGCACATTCGCGATGAAATACTTCTTCTC
>JANSTV010064741.1:0-11476 GCA_027564135.1 Lestremia cinerea
GCAATCCCACATCGTATATAATTTGGACATTAACAGATTAACACTTTCAAGAAAGTGCTGCCATTTATTTCACTCGTCGTTTTTTTTTCTTCACTTCTGTTCGTCGGCTCGACCGTTGAGCTGCTCTCTTTGGCGGTTTTTCAACAAAATTTTCTACTACAATCTTCATTGTATTTTTCATGAGTATTTTTGAAATTTTTTTTTTTTATTTTATTTTTTTTTTTCGAGTTTTGCAATAACCGAAAATGACGTGGAAAAAATGAACCGGGCGGTGAAACGAAGAGAGACAAAATGAATGAAGAAGAAGAAGAAGAAGAAGAAGAAAAGCCGTTGAAAAAGAAAGAAGCCGAAAAATAAGCAGCCGTCGATGAATGCAGTTATTTTGATCTCAATTGAAATTCAACGTTGAAATGTTGTTTTCGATATTTTGTTGTTGTTTTTCGCTTCGTTTTGGGATTTTCGTATGTCTGATTGCGTGTTATGCTGGACTGAGCAAATGTGTGTTTACACTTGACAGCAATGTGCGGCGCAATATACCGTTGACAGTGCGGCAATATTGTGCCCCTGTACATGATTTGGACAGTCACATTTCTGAATGGGTTTCAATGCTGAAACGCAATAATGTTTTGTTGAATTTGTGGTGTTTTTTTTCGCTGTTGTTTTCTTGTGAGCAAATAGCCCACCGAAAAATTCGGGTGCTTTCAATTTCTTTTCAGGCCATCGTTCGGTCATTTGCGGTCGCGGCATCTTGAGAATCCACCGTCTCGCGAGTCGCGAGTAGTGGCCTGACCGACTAGCTGGCTGACCGACTGGCCGGCTGACTGGCTGACCGACTGTCTGACTGTCTGGCTAGTCGGCTGGTTGCCCACTCAATCAATCATCTTGCATTATGCAAGACATTTCGCTGTGGCTTTTTTCCCTTCAGAATTGTTCGAAATTCGCAAAACGATGAATTTGATTGGCTTTCCGTTTGTGCAACGATTCGGTTGTTCGCAAAAGCATTCACAAAGAATGATTTACCGGTCGATTTCGTCATCAGACGAATATTCATCTCCTTAATGGAACAATGTCAATGTTGCCACTTGTCCATCATACACTTGAATTTCATTATCGAATTTACGATCAATGAAAATTGCAGGATGATGAAATAGCGACTGCGGTGCCGCTGAGAAGAAATCACCAGAAAATCGACAATCAATAATTCCAGTTGTCAATGAATAATGTAATTATGATTTCGATTCGATTGATATTGAAAATTGCCGGTTTGAATGACGGTCAACGTGTGGTGATCGTCAACAGTGCCGGCGAACACACAAAGAACATTCTTCAATGAATTTGTGTTTTTTTTTTCTTTCAATTTTTTTCTCGTCAAATCCTTTCCAAGCGACTGCTTTTTCATGTGCCAACCGACATTTCATCAGCAACATGACATTGAATTGGAATAGACAGCCGTAAAAATTCATTTTCCATGCGATCAATTGGCCAGCCAATAGATCGATTGATCTGGACTTGATCGCAACGGTTCATTGTAACTCATAAATCGCACACACGCGGTGGAAGTTCACTGTTTGAAAATCAACTGTGAATGAATGGGAAATTGAATGGAATTATATCATCGTGACCGCAGTGGCAACACATAATCATGCAATCGTGACATTGAACGCAGAACGGTGTTCCATCGGCGATGCAGTTGGCGAACGAGTGAAAGACGAAACCGAATCGAAATAGAAAGTGGGGCCCCCGAAAGAAGGCGATCGCCCAGAAAGATTGGCTCATTTGAGAGATTCGTCTCGAGAAGTACTCGATGCTAGCCGGTCGCTTTGAAACAACGCACTTTCATCCGACTAAAAATAAACACATCCATTTCAAGGTGAATACCAATTGGATGCAGTGTCTGCTCATTTCTCTCTGTCTCGCACACGATCGCTCGGGTGCTGATCCGCTGTTATTTCGGCCGGACTCTCTCGCCATTTGCCATGTTATTGTTGGTCAATGAGTTGAAAGAAATTATTGTTTATCTTCGCATTGTTGTCGTTTATTTCGTTGGAGATGACTGTTTGGATGTCGACGACGACGACGATGACGACGACGACGTCGACTCGGTTGAATCGACATTGTGTTGTATTTAAACGAAAACATCATAATCTGAATTGGATTCGCGATATGACCGAATGGAAAAGGCAATAAAACGATGATGTTCTTCACGCATACCGTTCGGTCGGCCAGAAAAAATGCTCTCACTGCGTTTGCTCCCAACGAACCGTATCCAACTGGCATGTGCTTGTCGGTACGTTATTTTGTCATTTGAATTCGAAATTCGGTATGACGACAATCATGATGACGATGTCGATTATTTCGGTTGTGTGTAGTTTTTGTTTCGTCGTTTTGGTATTTTGTGCGATGCATTTCGTTTGAGAATCATATTGTAACCGGCAAAGTGGAAGGTGAACGGGAGGGAGGGGGAGAGTGGGGAGGTTCGTAGACCCGAATCCATGTGACTGACCTTCACCAAAACGTATTATTCCCATCCGTGGCCCACACGAAACTTCCGAATTGAAAGATCACAATCGCCATCGATTGCAAAACCATAGAAAGATTTCGTCAAGCGACGAAACTTTTCGCCACCAAACAACCTTTAAGGTCACCAACAATTCAAATTTAGATCAAAAATCAATTTGGCAAAGAGGCAAAAGTGAAATTTGAATGAAATGGAATTTCTTCATGTGCACGCACACACGCAAAAGCGCACACATCATCGACTCGGTATGGTTCGTTATGAAATCGACCAGACACTTGCCGTTTTGACTGATCGATCTGAAACCACCAACAGTATTGCCGGCAACTAGAAGCCAATGAGGCTAATGAAATGAGCATTTTCAGTTGGACAATTATCATCTATGCTAAACAATGGACGATTTAATAGACCATCAGGCGGCATTGTCTGTTGAATGGATGGATGAAATGGAACGACGTCGGGACGCCCGGGTGGTGTTTTAGTTTTCTTTTGATTTTTCGCTTAAAGCGCATATGACAGACGCAGGCACGCAGTGTGTGTTGCGATTCACCGTTCAACAGAATCATTGGCCCAGGCTATTTATAGACGAGTTAATCATTCAATTCATTCGTGCATTCCATTCATGCGGTCGGTAAGCGATTTTAAGTGGTTTCTTTTTCTTCGACTGGCCACTTGAAAACGGCGGCCAATCAATCATTTTACGATTTCAAGAAACCACCATGACGATTACGATGGCAACGACGACGACGACGACGATGACAAAGTGCATCATGCGAATCAAATACGAACGATATTTTTTTTTTTTCTTTCTTGGATAATTTTTCATTCTTACGCGTTCTTTTGTTTCGTGATTGACGTAAAGCGCGCACGGTATGTGTGCTGTATTCGATATTCGAACGCCAAGCATCGAGGTGTCTGCACTTTATGCCAACAACTGTCGAACTGTTATTAAAGGCATTTATGGACTATTATTGTCGGATTATTATGTAATGTTGTTAATTATAACCAGCGAACTTTACGAAAAGAGACATTTTCGATGTCAGTCAATTATGATGCCGAACAATGATGACGAACGTAACGGGTCAACAGCGATTTTGTTATGGAGGAATATATTTTTTTTTTCGCTTCTTTGCTTCTTTCAACGCTGCCATCGTCGTCGTTGTCATCTCCGCTGGGCCGTTTTGGGCGGCAGTTTTTTTGTTTTTTCTTTCGTTTTTCTTTACGAAATTCGTCTTTTCGTGGTATTTCAGGCGATGGACGATTGAGTGATGTTGATATTTGAGGCCGATCGGTGGCTGAGTGGAACGCAGCAACACCCATTCGGCTTTCTTCATAACCTTTGTACTGTGACAACATGTCGACCTATCGACCGACAAAGCCACCAGCATATGGATGCACATTTGTGTGCACACCCGAATGAGCTCAATGCGAATGTGTGTCGTCGTTGAAAAATCATCAATTCGAACATTTTTCAAATCGACAGAAAAAAAAAACGAAAAAAAAAATTCAATTATTCGCTTAAAGTTGTATCGACCGAACGGCCGATCGACCGAAATGCATTGATGTACCGATGGGTTTGCAGTGTTTCAGTGTGTGCGTGCCTTTGGCCAGTGTGTTGGATGTTTATGTGAGCAAACATGCAATGCGTTTCGGTACGGACGATTCGATGAGAGTTGTTTGCCCTGGTGTGTTGTTATTGCGCTTGCAGCACAAATATCATGCAGCAGCAATGTTATGGACATATGCATCGTCTCAAATACGATCTGGTATTCAATTTCGTTTTCATTTGGAATATATCAAATGCATGGCTTGAACGAATGGATCGGCACAGCCACCACCAGTCGAACCGATCAATGAGCGAGAGAGATATCAATGTGATTATATAATGACTAGTTTTAATTGTACCAGATATATTATGTGTGGTGGTTGAGTGCGAGCGCGAGCGCGATTTTCAGTGTGGCCGATTCGTATGGATCGCGTTTCGTGCCATTTGGTTTCGGCGATGATTTCCAGCGTATGGCCCATTACGGCGTTATTCTAAAATTCTTGTTATTGTTTTGCGGTAATTTTTACCATTTTCTTTTCTTTCGACGGCTTTTTTCCCCGTTCGTTTTGAATGTCTTTCGATTTTTTTCCCGTTTCTTTTCGTCGCGAAAAAAAAAAGTTCACTTTTTGTCTGGTCGAAATTCACCGACAGATCATAACCGAAACAGAGAACGTAATCAACTGGTTTTTCATTCATTTCACCTGGGCGATAACGAAAAACGTGTCGGCAACACAATGGCCAGAAGAATTGCCGATGAAAAACAAGAGCATTTCTTCAAAATGTTGCTTTATTGTTTTCTTTCCCCTTCGCTCGTTTGCTTATTTCGCTGATCGGCCGGTTGCTTTGATTGGCAAACGAAAATGATATTATGTCATTCGTGTGACATCAGTCTGTGTCCGATATCCACATTCGCATACGCAAGCACGAGGCAATTACAATTGAAAGCGAAAATGTTTCGAATTAACGGAACACAAAATGCAAGTTTATTAAATTGTAAAACATGTTGATAGGTTTTACGGTGGAAAAAGAGAAGTATAAATAAGTGCACAATGCACGACTCGCGAGAATTCAATAAACGATGCTCAACCGTTAAGCCATGCAAATTACAACTCATTTTCTGGCCATACGATTGCAATTACGAGTGATCATTGCGATTATGATGCCCTGGTTGAGTTGACATAGAGAGGACATGTGACCACGCGCGGTGGCCATTCCAAGTGATTCGCCGTCGACGACAATTCTGGTGGTTGAAACCTTCAACGGAATTCAAATCGACAATTGCGCGATTCGTTGGCTGTTGATTAGTCACCGTTGGATCATTCATTGTTCGCGCAATCATAAAAGATCGATAAAACGGTCATTTCAATGGCATTCAACTCGACTGTCGTCTGTCCTAATCGTAAACAATTGAATCAAAGTTAAAACTTACGTAAAATTTGGTCTGGTCCAAAAATCTGGAAGGTGTTTTTTTTTCGTTTGTTTTGATTTTTTTTCGTGAATTTTCCGTTTCGAATGAAAGAAAATCACGATGTTGGCCGCTGCACAATTCCGGGGCTTATTTATTTTTGTTTTTTTTTTTTTCAATTTTTTGTTTTCAAAAATACGGAAATCGAAATTGGTTCAATTTTTGTGGGTTATCGGAGCGAGTGAATCGATCGACGAATTGGCTGTAAGTGTGTCAGAGTGTCCTTTCAGTGGGTTTTCAACGAATCGGTTTCAGCGGTATGACTAGGGCTATCTTAATCCATGTGGGCGGTCATCGAATCATGTGCACGATATCGAATTGTCTGGCATCGAATATTGACGGTGGAATTGCGCAAGTCTGATGATGTCTTTGTCAAATCAATCCAACACTGCTTTGAGTTCACTAAATGAGTCACGGACGACATTTTATTCCATTAAACAGTTGCGAATCTTTCTTTCGAAAAGAATGAATTTTTTTTTTATTTTTTTTTTTTTTTAAAGAATTTTCCTTTTTTCGTGTTCTTGTTCTCGGATTTCCTCGAGGGATTCGCGTGAGATTGTTCGCCAGCAGGATTGATTGCGCACTCGACAATTTAAGTTAAATTCATCCGCATTGGGAAAAACACATTTCGATCGCTCATCGAACATTCACGTGTGCCATAATCCAGGGCACGATCTCGCGAATCGGTGACAATTCCTTTTCCAGCCAACAGCAGCAACAACGAAAAATCTTTCACTTTTCCTTTCGAATAAATTCAACTTGAGAATTCATGATCCGCTGGATTATTCGCTGGCCATTCTCGCCAATTCGATTTGAACAACGAGCGAAAACGAAAGACGAAAAAAAAAACGAAAAAAAAATTCCGCGAAATTGTTTCGTCGATTAAATAATTCCGATCGATTCGATCACAAATGCACTTGTTCGCCGGATCCAAGAGTCTTCGGACCCACAGAGCAAAAAAACCCCAACAATCGAAAAACGGTCGATCACACGAAAAATTCAATGTCTCACCGAACCATCATCTCACATAATAATTGTCACGGTAAATGTTGCGTTGAAAGAGCCAAGGCACATCGACTGAATAGAGTCTTCAGTTAAATAATAGCAAATAATAAAAATGTACGTGCGACAGCTTAAAATATCAATCGCGAAATGAAAAGTAAAAATGTACGTATGATACTTTTTCCACTCCTTTCGATCGGTTCATAAGTTTCGTTCGGTGGCTACCGCTTAGTCGGTTCGCTTTGCTTTGCTCATTTGTTGTTGTGCTCGATGTCGGTGTGAGACGGTCTGTGCTGTGTACCGATGTACGCGACGCCGATGTGCTCACTTGCTGTGTATTTGTTGTTGTTGTTGTTGTTGTCTTTGTTGTTGTTGTTGTTGTTGTTGTGCACTGTAAGTTCACTTGTAATGGATGTACTTGTGCAGTGGTCGGACCAACGCTAATGTTGAACATATGTGCGCAAGCGCGCGCGGGTTGATTTTTTCCTTTTTTTTTCTTTCGTTTTCTAAGTTTGCTTGACGTTTTGTTTCATCGCTGAGCGATCAAGCATCATCCCACCGACCACCGAATGCAAGTCGCTACTTTCGACGGACGCAAATCACTTTGCTTCTCTGATGGTTCACCATATCGATGTGGTGGTGTGTCTCTCTCGGCTGAATGTGTTCAAGCGTTCAGCACAAGCTTTACTTCTTCAAACTTGAATTTGTGTGGGCAATTTATTGCAGAACGAAAACGCATGCGCACCACTGACTTTGAGCGAATGTACACTAGCCGTTCCTTTGAAGAATCGTTCTTAACGTTTGAAGCGTTCAGAGCTTTCCGTGAATTCATTAGCTTTCCGACTGGCAAGCATGTGCCGCAAGAGGAATTTTCCGCGTAGTCGAAAAACCGTTGGCCGTCAAACCTTTCAAATTGAATTATTTTCTTTGTTGTTTGATTCGTCACAGCGTTCAAATGCGTAAACGATGTGATTACATTTCGCCGATTCATCGACAATGTGCCAGAGAGTTGTGTTTGCTTGGATTCGATGTGTGCTTGAACGATTCGGTCAATGGATATCTGGGATATAACCTCTGACCGTCTTTGACTTTGACACAGTTGATTTGTAAATGGTTGATTGGTTGACATTGACCACATTTTAAGGAGTTCGTTTGCATCGAACTGCGACATGTAATTGTATGCTTTGGTGATTTGTTTGTACATAAATGGCTTTTTCGATGGAAACATCACTCTGTTGTTGTTGTTGTTGTTGTTTTGAAGTTCAATTCCATGGAAATTCAATGCTTTTTTTCATCCACTTCCGGAAATGTCGAATGGTTTATCGTTTCGATAACCTCAAACTCACGCATTGCCCAACAAACTGAAAATATCTGAGTCAGGATGAGTTTCGGTCAAGTTCCCCCATGTCTGATTGTGACGTAAAAAAGATCACTTTCATTCGTTTTTCTCACAAATTCATGAGGTCGTTTGAAGTCTCCAAAAATAGACAAAACTCATCACGACTATTGACATTATCGAATGAGTCACCGTTTGGTTGTTTCAGAAACGGAGAAAAAAACCGAAAAAAATGGGCGATATTTTCGGCGTTCCACAAAGCAGTCGAGAAACCAAAAAGAGAAAAAAAAAAAGAAAAAACATCGACAAATACGTTTCTGTATGAATTTTTGAGCATTATTGGACGGAAAAATCTCAAGACAATTTGCAAGTCATGAATAATTGGAATTTTGTGTGTGTCGCCCCAAACGTTCATTGGCGTTCAACATTCAGTCAAGCCATTGCTCTTCTTCTTATCTATTTGTCATTAAATTCAGTAGTTGATATTCGACTGGGCAACAACATATCGCTTCTTCGCTTTTTTTCTTCTTCTTTCGATTTTTTCTTTACGGAATTTTGCAAGTGGCCACTCATCGTCTCTCTGTGTGGAGTGAATACGATTGTCTCAATTTGTCATAATATTTTATTTGTTTCGTTGCGTATTATTTGAATATGCTTATGAATTCAGTACTTATTGTCAACGGCTCATGTTGCCCGGTCTGGTGTTGATGTAGTCTCGGTTGCCGTCGTCACGATAATAAATGAGAAAAAAACGCGCGAGGAAATCGATAACGACCAATCCGAACCATCATCGATGCTTCGCATAACAACCAGAAAACGGTCTTTTAGTTTGGAAACTGTGTTTTTATGCGGTTGTACGATTCTCTGCGTCTTCGAAACGGATCGTTCGTGATTCGTGATTGGGTACTAGAATCTTCCGCAGTGCATCCGGCCACGGCCCTGACTCATTTCATCAGTCAGTTTGTTGCCAAGTCGTGATTCGAGAAGATCTTGAATTGCTCGACTGTTTATCGTCCACCAGCGAAAACTGCTCAGAACGAATTCAATGCGCTACGCAATTGCAATCGAAATGCCATCCTCTGCCAATTGGTTGCTATCGAAAAGTCACCGAGCCGTCGAAAATTCAACACGCGGAAATCATTAAAATCAACACGTGATTTTTTTTTGGATTTGAACTGCGAAGCAAGCAAACAATCGTATTATTGGCATGGCGCGTTCAGCACACACAACAATTATCACTCGAAACGAACTCAATCAATTGCCCGGTGATCCTGTTCGCCAAACATGAAACCGAATCGAACGCAAGCTACGATTCCAATCAAAACGGTGCACAACGGACGAAGATCAACAATCATTCGGATAATTATCTTGGATTGTTATCATCAGCGGTGTGTGTTTTCAATTGTTTTTCTTCTCTTTTTTGCTTCAAGCTTTTGGCGCGTCAATTCAATTAGTATGGAAATGATGGTGAATTAAATTGTTTGAATCAACAATGTTAACGACTGATACATATTTTCTAGGGTCGGGACCGGGGAAGGGGTCGGCTGTTGCATGCGCGACAACTCAGTCAGACGATGACAAAAACGTCATTCGGAAGAGTCCCAACATCGAGAAAAACAGACGAATTGTAATTGCTTATCTTAATGATAGCCGCGATCTGATATAATTGCGAACAATTGCCGGGATCGTTTGGTGACGGCACTTGATGGGGGCACAAAAACTGTAGTGCTTTGCATGCGGAATAAACGGTTCGGGCATCGTTTTTTCCCCCAAGTGCAATTCCTTGCGATTACCATCGATGTCGATCTCATCGAGGAGATAACAAGAGGCACGTGTCGACGTCAACGTCACCGTATCGACCGCTGGTTGGCATCTCTTCGATCGCAATGGCTGAAAATGAGCTTTGTTGATGTTTTCGATTATCGTACGATTCGACGATAATTCGGCCTAATTCCGTTCAAGGTCTTCGCATGTCGCCTCCGATACTGTGACCCCGTCCAGAGAATCGAGCCGGCATTGTTTGATATTGAAGTGGGTTTATGTCTTCCCCGTTGGCAGTAGCACGCAACAACTTGAAATTCCATTCGAAATGGAAAATTCTTGGAATTTTCGGCCTTTTTTTTCTCGCAATTTCTCATGAAGTCGCAATAAAGCCGCATTTAAAAGCTCGACAGGCAGTTTTGGCGATTGTCTCCCAATGAAAGAGAACAGAATTTCTATTAATGCCAATTGTAAATAATTCGTCAATTGGAAATGCAAATATAAAGGTAAAGCAAATAATTTCAGATTTTTTTTCCATTCCGTTCTCATCTCTTCTGCGCGGAGCTTCTCATTCCATTTCGATAATTTGAATTCGTAAACGATCAAAATCGATTGTTTTGCAAACAAATGAGACACACCAATCGAAATAATTGTCATTTGGACTTTCGACTGGTGGCTTTAATGCCGGCGACTCGGAGACCCTTCAAAGCGACGATGACAGCGATCCACCAAATGCATAGACGCCGATTCGATCGGAGGAAACGAAGGAAGAAGAAGAAGAAGCGCGATTGACGTAGCTGATGATTTTCAAGATGATTTCGGCTTGAAAGCATTCGTTGATTGTTTTTCCTCAATTTCACAAAGTCGCCAATGCTCCTCGTCGTGCAGGCGCTGGCGTCGATGGTGTTTGCTGCTAAATTAGGAATACATTTCATTTTTTGAGAGCTTTCAACCGTCGATCGTCAATCGTGTTCTACTTGCGCTCTTATAGAGCAAACAAACGTCGATTACCTTTCAAATGTTCCGAGCTTGTTGGCCGTTTTGAGCCGTTTGAGAAAAATTCAATTTTCTCTTTGACCGCATGACTCGAGAACGATGACGTTGAACTCAGTCAAAGACGCATGCATTGTCGTATATCCGTTCATGGACGAACACCTCTTGAATTACTATTGACTCGCTTGTTAGTGGGTTTCTAGGTGTCTTGACGCGTCATTGTTTGACGAGGACAGCAACGGCGACGACGACGGTCATCGTCTCAGCAACAGCAAACAACCACGCAAAATTAATTACTTAATTAAACTTGAGCGACATTTTTGCAACGACGAAAGAAGAAATTTCCAAGAACTCAACTCAATTGTGCGGTGGAGCTTTTGAATGGGTAAGACCTCAGGGTCGACTATGCTGAGTGCTCGTGATCGTGTGATGAGGCGCACGTAACTCATTCGACGCTTTTCAATACAATTTGCTCGGTTCAGTTTCGTTTCAAGTTAGCATTGACGCATGAAATGTCGCGAAATTCTTCGATTCGCTTGAATATCGATCGTGGGAGCCTGCACCAAAACTATCGATTCGGTGATGGCCATCGCGCAAAAGTGTTTGCAATTGAAGATCATCGAAGAAGATTCAATGAAAACAAATGCCCGTTGGATGCTGAGTGTGCACGAGCCCATGTGTTTGTGTGAGTGTGGGGAGCTCTCGCCAACAATGGGACGATGCGTAATACGCAATTCAATAATTGACCTAGACCATAAACTTGTACCGGTGATGAGAGAGTAGTTGTGAGTTTAAGGTTCGTTCGCTCATCAAATAGCATTGTCATCAAATCGTCAAAATGACCCTCAAAATGGTACC
>JANSTV010064752.1:0-11475 GCA_027564135.1 Lestremia cinerea
AATTCGTCCTGAGTTTGACATTTCGACCTCGTTGAATGGCATTGTTTCTGATTGTTCATTTCGTAATCGTCATCGATCAATTCGGTGTTTTTGAATTCAAAAAAACGAAAAAAGAAGAAAAAACACATTCGGCAACCATTCCGACATCGCAGACGACTTTATTTATCCAGAATTTTTTTTCTCTCTTTTTCGCAATGCAATAATAAATACGACACTTTTTTGTCATTGCTTGCCGCCGCGAAACGTTTTTCTCCCCGTTCGTTAATTTCTTTCTCGCTGATCTGCTCTCCGCCAAAAAGGTGAAACATTGACTCATCGTAAACAAAATCAATCTGGCAGTCTTTGAAATTCGATCGAAAACAGATATTTCCATCAATCAAATGCAAACAAGAACAATAACATCCAATAATTTTTTGGATGTGCTCATGTGCTCATATGTGTGGCAATAACAGCATCGAGCAACAACAACTGAATTGAATCGCGCATCGTTGGACTGATCGACCGGCCAAATGCATGGCAGGCATGTCATCGCCATCGCGATGTCTGTGATGACAATTCAATTATATTTCATCGAATAAAGAGAAATGGCCCATGCCATTTGTGTTGGTGGGCCCAGACCGCGTTTGCCCGGTGTCAGTACACCAGCATTTCAGTGCATTCACCCGCGGATTGCGTTCGCGTTGAATTCGAAACAAACAACCGGCCAGAATGAATCTAATCACTGCATTTGTGATACACGAAGCGGTATGGTAGAGCCGGCCACACGACAATAAAATGTATCGTCGACGCGTTGCTCAGTGACTCAGTTGATTCACTGTCTGACTGATTGCTATAATTGGCGTTGGATTCGAATCGATTCTCAAGCTCGAAATCATCTCAGGGCTCTCATTCGATGCGGTTAGTCTTCAACTCGTTTTGCTGCTCGTCTTCCCCGATTTCATCGAGCAATTCACAAAATGCCACATTTTCACATTGGATTGGATTGAGTTGGATGATAACGGCGTTTTTTTCATCCTCCTCGCTTCAAAGATTCGGCAGCTCGTCAACCAAATCGAAATCCAAACAAAATTTCAAAGCAAAAATGTATTTTTGGTTCGAATTTTGACGAAGCAAAATTATTTATTGATTCGGTTCGAACGGTGTGTCTTAATTTGAATTCGGATCAGAAACATTGCCGAATCGGCAAACAGATCAAAGCGTGGTTCCGAATTGAGGTTGTTTGTCACCGACCGATCGTTTCTCGGTACCGCATTCGTGGAAACGTTTCACAATTTTCCTACGGTGACAAACGAAATCATTTCAAACAAAAACCAAAAAAAAAATGCTTTCTGACACTGCCATTGCTGCTGTTGTCGCCCCCAACACATGCGCTCGCGTCATTACGATCAAGAAACATCTTCGAATGCGTCAACTAACAAATGAAAAAATGTAATGGCGCAAAACATCGAATACACATTCTTTCAAATATTGTTTCGGATGCGATGCTGCGATGAGCTGTGCTGTGCGAGAACAATTGACAGAAGAGGAGAAAACAGAAACAGTTGAAATATCAAAAAAAAAAAAAAAAAAGAGAGAGAAAAAACATACCAAAAGTGTTTGAAAGTAAATCAAACAATAAATGGTCTTGTTCGCTCAGATATGCCGGGGGCCGATGATGAACCGGGCATTTCGGGCGCACGGGATTAATCTGGGTTTGTGTACGGGAGCGTTTCGGTGTGGCTGTCACAATTACATTGTTTAAATAAATTGTCAACTCGAATATGTTCTGAGCTGTCACTCATTCTGGATAATTCAATTAACAATGACAATTTGTTTAGTAACATTTCTTCAAGAGAAATCGAATCGACTCACATACATACACACACACACACTCACACGCCTATGCGACAGCGTAAAGGTAGATTGTTGTCGGTTGAGCCGAAAGCAGAAAAGCTTTCGGTATTTTTGACGATCGTTCATTTGGAAATGAAACAGTTCAAAAGTGACAGAAACATTTGGGGCACGCTTGAACTATTTTCAATCAACCCCTAGCATGTTCGATCAAATCGAAAAACACACTCACACAAACACACAGACACACAAAATAACACCGTTACATGATTGCCCATCAAGGCTGCTCTCCAAAAGACGATCAATTTTCCACTCGAGCCAACACCAAGCCGTACATCGCATCAACCACATGACTCTTGGCGTATGCCATACGTTATGGCACCCTCGATTCTCAATTAAAATCAACAATCGGTTAGGGATACGCCAAACAATGCAACGCTATTTATCCTTCGTCGGCGTGTTTGGCTGCTTCCAGACGCAATACAATCAACGGCCCGTTATGTGATGATCGTAGTGTGTCTTCGTCATCGCCATGATCGTCATTGTCATCACATTGATATTGGCCTAGTCTGAGGGTGGTCCCAAATGTTAGCTCTGTAAATACCAAATGTAATTCAAACAATCTTCTCCATTTTTCCGTTCGAGACGAGCTTCGACAAATATTCAGCTAGCTCTCACAGACAATTTTAGTCACCCAACATCCAACATTCTCCTCGAATGGCCAATTCGATTCATGTGTTTGATCACAAGAAAAAT
Organism: Lestremia cinerea; assembly: GCA_027564135.1. NCBI lineage: Eukaryota > Metazoa > Arthropoda > Insecta > Diptera > Cecidomyiidae > Lestremia > Lestremia cinerea. The sequence continues at coordinate 2,587 of JANSTV010064752.1, forward strand.
AAAACAAATTCGAATTAACGGAACGGAAAAGCTTTTGCCGTTTTCGGTTTTCTCTTGGCTCGTCGGGCGTTGTAGTTGAGAACGTTTCTGAAATGATACAATAGGCACGACAACGCTCATTGTCAACATGTGGAATTGATGTCAGTGTCTCTGGAAACGAATTGCAGCCGAAATGGCGGACGGTCGAACACCCACACGACGCTTTCGGATATCAAACAACGTTCTTTTCTCTTTCCGGCTCTCCAAAAAATAGAAGAAGAGAAAACCGAAGAACCTGAACAACTTCTAGTTGGCCGAATTTTTTCTTAAATCAGACTATTGTTGTCGCTACAATTGGATGATGAATAAAATGATGACGACGGACCAACCGAACGACCGACAATGTCGAGAAGAAACCTGGAGACATTCGTTCATTCATTCATTCACTCATTCAATAATATCGCATTTCAATGGCACGCACGGCATTTCATAAAGAGGTGATATGGCGGCGATACACGCTGACGGGTCACAATAATGTTAAATCACCAATATCGGCCTCGTCTCCGTGACTCGGTCTGCCACCGTTTATTGTGATTTAAATGTATTTTTCTTCTTTTCTTTTGGATGCGCTCTTTCTTGACGATATCACTCTGGGGGTCCGATTGTCCTCGAAAGAACAGTTTCGTTGAGAAGCTTCTCTGCTGTTTGACGCATCACAGCCACAAAATGAGATATGTCACCGTTGAGGAAACACCAAACACAATGCATTGAATAAGTTGGCAGACGCTCATCGAGAATCTATTGATTGATTTGTTCGAAACAGATCAGCATAGAGCCGTCAGGCGATGATGGTCGCGGTCTCAGTGGTTCCATGTCTGTACAAATATTGTTCGATGATTCTTTTGTCTCATTTCGTATCGTGATTCAATTGTAGACAGTCTTTTCGAGGCATTGGCCCAGAATTCACTTGTCACACCGCGGTGAATGCAGTCAGGAAGTCGGAAATTTCGTTGTTTGATTTTCTCAACTCAGACATTCACCGAACAAATGGTGACTAAATGCCCGAAACAAGGCGCAGAATACCAAATGAGCTGGCCATTGTCGATCGGTCGAAAGTGTTGAATCATGCCATTTGTTGGGTTTCACAAACTAAATCACTAACTGGGAGTTCTATGATCTTCGTTTGATTTCTATGCAAATCGGCACCGGTGCCGATGTCAAATGTTTGACAACAAACGACAAACAGTTTGTTTGTCCGTAACGTGCAATTTTTAAGATTTTCTTTCTTGTCATCTCCGATTTCAAATGAACGATATGTCGCCAGTCGGTGACATTTTCGTCGCGTTCTGCTTGCTAAATCTGAATCCATCTTTGTGGTGAGGCAAGTTCTTTGAACTTGAGCCGTTATGATTTGGAAAGATGGTCAATCAGCTACGCTAAATTGATCGATTGTCTTGGAGGTGAGACACGCGTGTCCGACCTGTGTGCGACACGTGATATACTTGATCAAATATCGATTATTGTAAGTGTCAATTAATTGCTGCGAAATTGGCCGTCTCTGTCGAAGGATGTTCATTTGAATGAGCTCCAAACGGGTGAGCGATTCACAAAAAACAAATTCAAAATACACCATTTCACGATCGAGTTACTCATCGTTGTCTAATTACCTTCATGGCCATGTACCCGTCCAGCACATGTTCATACTCGACCATTCAATTTCAATTTTTCATAGTTCCGTTTTCCCAACATTTTGAACCCTCGTCTCATTCGCACGCAAATATGCCCGAACTCTTCTGAACTTGTCTCTATTGAATCGCTGGAATTGTCATTCTAATTTATGTAATTTAATCGAACAAAATAGTCCCGTCTCCCCCGCGCACAATATTCCTTATCTAATTACAAATCAAACAACGACAATTAAGACAACTTCAAATGAAAATTACAAACTGAATGGGCAAAGTGCACAACAACAACAACAGCAACGACGATGACGACGACGAATCGTCCGACCAACATAAACGACAAAACGATATTTTAATTAAATTTATGGATTTATGGATGACATCTTTATTTTTTCCACGCGACACTCACACACATGTCAACACAGAGACGCGCGTGCCCGCCCGCGATTGCGTGAAATACAATCGGGACGATTTGAAAATTCTCGTAATTCCATCGATTCATCGCAAATTGCCATAATGAATTACGAGCACGAATGTCTCAAGAAGGAGATGATGGAGTAACAATCGGTCGCTCTGCACCCTTTGGCTTGTTCCTCTCGATTGGGAAACGTCAAGTACGTAGGTCCTCTCTCGAACACGATAGCCGGTCGAAACCCCAAAATTGAGCGGGAAAATGAAAGAAGAAGCTGAAAATAATCCGCGTTGATAAAACGACATGCCATGCGGTGGCCCTCAAATTGAGCCAACAGGAAAAAAAAAATTCATAATTATTCTGAGAAGGCACTTCACAATTGACTATCGCAGCAACGTTGAATTCGGTCACAATTAATATCTCAATAACATGAAAGGTTTATCCTTGCCATCCATCATAGCCGCTTCAATCACTCAACCGGACACAATCGGCTGTCCATTTCGATTCCGTTTTTTCCCTTCTTTTTCTTTCTATTTTTCTCATGCGAGTGTGTGAGTGTTGAATTTAATTCGACTTAAACAATAATCAAATTATTTTTTTTTTCTTTTTTCGTTTTTTCTTTTTTCTTTTTTCTTTTTTTGGGAAAATGTCGTTCTTTTGCCATTGCGTTACGTTGCGTTTTCTTCTTCACTTCGATTCATTTCGATTCATTTCAAATCATTCATCTTTCTATTCGGTGTCGTGTCGTTGTCGATTCATCGTTTGGTTGGATTGTTTATCTTCGTTTCGTTGTCGATTTGTATCACGCAATTAAAGTGGATTTATATTTATTGTCATATTCATTTATTATGTAACCAAACAATTAGAACATAACTGCCTATTTGATATCGTGTTCTCATTTTCGGTTTGTATACGCTCGACTAATGGCAATCACAAAGACAATAAATTTAATTAAAAATGTTTACCAATTCATTCTTCGATGTTTTGTTCCTCGGGGGGTGCCAATTCTTTGGGCTTTCGTGCCAAATTGACGGAATCGTCAAACGGATATCTCCATACCGTTTCGATATGATCTGATGATGATCTTTATTGAAAAGGAAAAGTTTCATGCAATTCAATAGCTCACCATTTCTCTCTTTCGCTCACTCTATTTACAGTGCAAACAATGCGGCAAAACATTCAAGAGATCCAGCACATTATCAACACATCTGCTCATCCACAGTGACACCAGACCATATCCATGCCAGTATTGTGGAAAGCGTTTCCATCAAAAGTCCGACATGAAGAAGCACACATACATTCACACAGGTAAGTGATCACCACATGGCTTTGCGAGCCATAATTTCCACCAAAGGGCAATCACGAATCACCACAAAACTTTCTAAGCAACCTTTCCAATTTCCAACCAAAGTTTCACCCGAAAATCACATTTGCCTCGTCGCTGGCGAGCAATTATCGAATCAGAACTTTGATGGCGCATCATTCATGTCGACCGTAGGGACAATTTGTCGAATAGGAAATTTCCCAGAGTTTTGCTCCAAGTTTAATTTGAGTGAACCGAAATCATGGACGATGTATAATTGATGCGGCCCGAAGAAAGTTTTCTCGGGTGATTGGAGGGACGGGTCACGCGCGTCGGGGACACACTACTCTGATCAATTCGAAACCACCGAACCGTTTTCGAGTTGCAGCTCTAGCTCTTTGAATCGAACCGAAACCATCCGCCACTGCATTGATGGCCATTCGCAATGGATCGAGCGAAATTCGATCAGTCGACCCGGGCTGTCAAACATAAATTCTTCTTTTTCGTCGATAATAATTAATTGAAAATGCATTGTTGACTCGGGCCAATGATCGGGCCATCGATTGCACGTCGATGCGAAGCGATTCGATTAGAGAATCAATTAAGGCCTTTATTCGTCGCATGCCACCGAAAGACAAAAGACCGCACACAAAAATCTAATGGAAATGCGCCTATTGCCAAAGCCAAAGGATTGGCTTTTCGTTTCGTTTCGTTTCGTTTCGTTTCGTTTGATTGGTTGGCGCATTTCGCCGTTGCATAATCAGTTAGTCAAATCAAAAATCTATAAATTGCAGACTCAATAATTATTATTGTTGGTTATCGCGAATGGATCCCGTCGCATTTCCAGACAATTCTGTTGACTCGTATCGTCGTCGGATTGCCGTTTTGCCAAGCTGTCCAATAACCGCAGCGGTTTAATAATGAGAGAATAATGAAACGAAATGTAATCGAATAACAATCAATGCTGTGCGCGCGGCGGCTACGAGTTTACTTTGGCATTCGAGGCATATCTCCATTTCAGAAGAACGGAAACCGAAAAGAAATTTTCATTGAGATATTTCCTATGCAATTGGCTGTATGTGTGTGTTTGCCTTCGATTGCCGCGTGTGTTGGTGCGTCTGTATCTGTATCTCTCAGTGCTCGCCTATTAGTGATGAAAAAAAAAATTATATTTCATTCGACTCGGTCCCCATTGTGTGTGTGCCATTTAACCATTTTATTTCTCATTTTGAATTCATTTCACTGAAAATCTACCGTTTGTCTTTCGAATGAATGGTTTTGGTTCGGGCGCCACCGACCCTGCGACACACAAACACACATAAGCACACACACTCGCACACACATATTCAGATCGGCGCCACTTCAAATGCAAATTATTGGCAAACAAATGAAATAATATTCTTTTTCCTTTGCAATTGGTGTGGCACAATGCGATGATGAAATTGATGGTGAAATCTACAATATCAGCTGCATTCGCTGCATTGACCATACGATATGCGGCGCAAGTTGCGATACCGCAAATCAACGGCAACGGCATCCGAGTTGACTCCTTTTCCGCTCTTGATCGTCAAAACAAATGACCTAAAATGCCATAAATTGCATTGGCTCATCAATTTTCCAAAAGCAAATGATGAAGCTATTCGTCTGCTGGGCGATTACAGTCGGCGGCACAGAATACCCTAGACGTTCGTCCTACGAGTAAAACCGAACCATTTGACAACAACGGCCACGACCGCTGATGTCGGTGCGTTAAAATAGATGCAATTAATAGTTGTCAACGAATTGGTATTGTTGCTCGGCGGATTAGTTGATTGTTAGCCATTCATTTGGCTTGGGACTGATGGTGCGCCAACGAGCGTTAACTAAATTCATTTCAACTTGATTTTCCGCATCGCAAACTGAATGCATGCATCTTGCATTTGAACGGTATTTTGCTTGATGATTTGACTTGAATTGTCTTCGGAGCGAGATCTGGGCACAGGATCTGTGCCGACCATAACACGACGTGTGGCTACTGTGCACGCTAACTGGCTTCCGCTCGATGGGCCACAGTCCGCGTAAATTCATTTAATTTGCTCCCGTTTTTTCTTCTTCCGGCTTGATGCAATGCTGCAATGCTCTGGCGAGCGCCCGTCCTTGTCCATTTCGTTGTCGTCGTCATCATCTTTTTCTCGGTCTTCAATTCGTTTTTCTCGTTTTCCATTAATTCATTATTGTTACTCCCACCGTCTTCATAATCATAAATTTCATCGTCGATCTTATGCAATTCCATTTTGTTATGGTCTCTCGATCTTCTGTGCCTGCACACGCGCCTGCCAATGGCGCATAGTTGCTTGCAATTGACTGTGAGCGCTACGCTTTATGCAACCAAAAACAGAGAATCCGATACATTTTAGTAAAATGTTGTCGCGCATTGTACAATCTAGATTTTCTGTCTGTTTTGAATTTTTCGCCGTTTGAACGGTGCTCAATGCACGGCGCATTCTTGCTTTTCGTTTTCCTTCGGCTTACGTCTTTGTCTTTTTCTTTCTTTCTTTCTTTCTTTCTTTCCTCTTCGTACCGTCTTTTTTTCTTTTGCTCTTTGCTTTTTTTCAATTCATTTTCGGTTTTTGCCATAACGAAAAATCCATGCTAGTTGATTACTATCGCCGTTTATTCACTGTTTTGTTTTGTTTTGTTCGCTGAATTGTTGACGGCCTAATGAAATTTATAGCATTTGAATTTGAAAAATTGAGAATTCCAATTGCAAATTCTCCAATTTTCTCATGCATTCGAATTTGATGTGCGAAACAAGGCGTGACATTGAGGCATCTTTGCTCGGTCATGAACGAGAGGAAAGGAAAGAGGTTAAGGTTTCGAGGGAGGCTCAACCGAAAATCATATCTGAATCAAGAGAGCCAATCGTCTAATTGCTGATAACAGACTGGAATTGCTTCCATTATTGTTCTCCAAAGCGAAAGCAATTCAGTTGAGATGCCTTCGTTCCGATAAGAAGAGCTCCGCATGCATTGCAACCGACTATCCGAAGGAAACAATTAGAGCCATCGGCAACATTCGGAAAGGAAAAATTTGAAAAAAGAAAAAAACCCATTCGAATAACATTGAAATGTTCGACTGGTGTTCGGCAAATCCAATTAAAATTATTCCGAGCATGCATATTCAATGAAATTAAAGATCAATTCTCGCTCGTTCAATATCCGAACGGCAAACAAACGGAAGCTTACACACAAACACACAACAACAACAATTGGAAACTAATCACATTGAATAAACGTCGCCAAATTTAAAGAAAACTTTTGCGGGACGACCGGTGACGGCATCGACGATGGATTGGCTTTGGTTGCCGACACAATTGTCGTAGGCGATTACACATGAATGCTTCGGTTAACAAAAGGCGCCCAGCCGCGAAATCAAACCGTTCTTTTCGTTCACGTTGCACAGGTGGTTGTCGTTTTTCCACTTCGAGACTACAATTAGTGTTAATTGATATCATCCATGTATATCATATACATATATATACACACATATATTATTAACAGACCTTAAATGTGATGACATGCATTTCGGGATGGTGGGCGTTTGTCGGGGAGCGACACTATAAATCCCAACATTTTCAATGTTCCTTCGGTGATTTTCACCACACCCCCATCCCGATTGGCGTCGATAAAATGACAAGTGAATCGATTTCGGTATCTGACTTAATTTCATTAATTGCAATTAATAGCTAATTAATTTATTACGTAAATGTCTGATTTGATCTGTGACGAGGGGATATGCGGGATGATTGGCGGCCGGTGCGGCAAAATATCATTTGAAAATAGCTTTATTTGGGAGTCGAATTGATTTGATTGCTTTGGGTTTGGTTTGGGGGAAATGTAATAGTGTTTGGAATTGACTCATTTCGACGACTTGGCTCCTTGGCGTATACTCGAACCGTGAATTGCGATGGCCTGTCGATGTTTGGTAAAGTTCCTCCATTAAACCTCTTCTTTTGATTTCAGGTGAAAAACCTCACAAGTGCGTTGTTTGTTTGAAGGCGTTCAGTCAGAGCAGCAATCTCATTACACACATGCGGAAACACTCGGTAATTTACTTACTAATTAATTATTAATTATTAATTTAGAAAAATAAGAAAATCAAAAGCTTTCATTCAGGCGATGGCGTTGACCTCTCCACAACATCGCAATTATCTTTTCCGTTTATGTCAAGCGAAAGAAATAAAAAGCTCCAAAATTAACAGCGTCTCCTCTCTCTTTCAGGGCTACAAGCCATTCCAATGTGGACTGTGTGACAAGGCATTCCAACGTAAAGTCGACTTGCGGAGGCATCGTGAATCTCAACATAACGATCCAATGCCACACGATATCTTGAATAATTACAACAATTTAACTGACATGGAAGTGACTAGCAGTTGTTTATAACCAAATATCGTCATTTGAACACGAAAACTCTTTCAAAACAGATTATCAAAATCGCCATTCAAATTCCGATAAGAATAATAATTAGTATTATTAACGTAATTAATTCTAGTTAAATTATTGACATTTTTTTTTCTTTTCTCTCATTCATTCTTCGGCTATCACCGAAAACCTCTTTGTCTCTTTTCCTTCTCCTCTATCCCTCTCTTGTCACTCAAAAAAAAGCAGAAAATAAATAAATAATTTTCGTGGAAACTTCTTTATTTTCAATTGCATAATTGTTTCAATTACCAATTTATTTAATGATCATTATTATCATAATTGTTATTTTTATTAATATTATTACATCATTCTAATTATCATTATTTTAATAACATTATTCTTATTATTACAATTATTATTATTATTACTAGTAGTATCATCAGTTCAGCAACAAAAGTGCTCTTACAAAATATGAACGTCTGATAAAAAAAGGAGGAAAAAATTACATTACGAATGCCTTAGAAAATGTGTTAGAATGTTTTTTGAACAGAAATAATTCTTATTTCAGTTTTCTTATTGGAAATGATAGAACTTAAAACCATTATTAAGCATGTGATTCACATTAAAAAGGAAAAAAATGATTCATTTTTAAGGTCGATTACAAACTATTTTATTAAAATTAGATGAGAATTTGCCATTAAGCCATTGCATTCAATAAAATATCAAAAATAGCAAGAAATCGTCCAAAATGGAGAAAGAGAAGAAAGGCATTGGGAAAAACAAAAAAACTCGATTCGTATAAAGAGCAAGCCAAAAAAATGTATTCAAAAACCACAAAAACAAATTCTTCAAGTAAATTAATTATTGCGCACATTTTAAAAAAAAATTTGTCGAATTGGAATCGTTGATTATCGTAGAAATGGATTTATATGGAATTCGACGGAGCCCATCTGGGGCGGTTCAAGCGAGAATACGGAAATTCTGGCCTTGTTGGAATCCTATTGGATTGATTAACTGGGCAGGTGTTCCGTTCGTTACCCAGCACTAATCCACAAACAAATTCACGTTCATTAGTATTGTCGTTAAAGAGAACAAACCAAGAAAAACACATTT
>JANSTV010064763.1:0-11473 GCA_027564135.1 Lestremia cinerea
GGCCAGGCATCATCACACCGAAATTGCAATGCAAATGGAAATCCAAATGGAAGTTAATATTAAAATAAATTTCTTCTCGCTTCGGCTGCTATCGCATTCACTCGGTCGCCATTGATCGCATTGTCTCGGTGTGAGTGTGTGATTGTCTCATACCGGCTATGTCACCAGTGAAGCTTTCGTGTGTGCTCCGAGCTGAGTTGCTTTTTTTTTGCTATTTTCGGTTCGTTTCTTTCGGCCGCAAGGGAAAATCAAACTCACATATTATTCATTTTGGTTGAATTCAATGCAAGATGGTGTGTGCCGATGAACCGACGCTCGTGTGTGTGTGTGAATGTGTATGTGAGTGTGGCTATGTGTGTGTTTGTGTGTGTTTGTGTGTGTATGTGTGTATGTGTGAGTATTTGTGTGTATGTGTGTGTGTATGTGTGTATGTGTGAGTATTTGTGTGTATGTGTGTGTGTGTGTGTATGTCCTCGGTGTAACTAAATTTCATTTGATGAATAATTGGAACGACGCTGAATGTCTTCACAGCGAACCGTCGACGATGGGACAATGGAGCGAGCCCACAAAGACACACAATGGAATTGTCAAAGTAAAAAGAATAATAAGTGAGCTCGGAGCTGGCGAGCTCGACGGGGTGGTAGGAAAAGTCAAGGACATGCGAAAACTTCACTCAATTTTCCAATCGTTCATTTCCCCGAAAACGGCTACGACTGGCAACTTCCGATGCGGTGAATTCGCCTTTAGCCCCAGGTTGCATCCCGAAATATTCGATTCGATTCTCTGAAAATGTTCGAAAATGACTCCACGACGACGCCACTGATGGAAAACTCAACATTCGTATTTTGTAATTAGAAAAGTTTTAGTTTTTCGCCGTCTCATTCGGAATTAGTGTGGGAGTGAAGGTGCGAGCGGGTACAAACGAAAATGAGAGAGCGAGAGTGTGTGTGTGTGTGGCTTCAATTAATATTTTAATTGCTTCATCTTGAATTGCAAAAAAGAAAAAAAAAAGCTCTGCTTCTTGACTTTGGCTAAGTTTCGTGATGTGTCTGTGTTCTGGAATTGATGCTGTTGCTTGATGAACGACACGACAGCCGGTTGTCAGGGGCAACCGAACGGAACGATAATAAGTGGGTTTGCACAAGAGTTCAAGTAGATAATTCTCTTTTGTGTTGCTGACGTCGTCGTATTTCTATTTTGTTGTCGTCATTTTTTCAGGCTTTTCGAAAGCCTATTTTGAGGAGTTTGAGTTGTTTCGAATTCCAACTTGTTCGAATTCTTTTTCGAATTTTTGTTCGAACTCTTATTCGAGTTCTCGGTCAAATTTGTTCGAGTTTTTGGAATTTTTAATTGGAAAATGTTCGAATTCCCATTTTAAAAAAGAACCATCCAAACTTTTCCCCATCAATTCCTCAAAACAGGTCCTGAAAGCGTAATTTTCCAGCGGCCAACTCAAAGACATCCAATTGACAACCAGTCTGCCCCACGCAGTCATTGTTTCCGTTATTCGATGTGCAACAGGACTCCAAAGTGTATTCGCCTCCCTCCCTCCCTCTCCCCTCCACCATCTCGCTCATTTCGTGGTCAAGTGTTTTTATTCCGCCACTGATTCTGTTGCTGTCAACTGCAAATTGCACAAACTCGCTGTTTATTGAATTCGACAAACAACACCAATTTGCAACTCGCAAACTATGTTTCGTTCATTATTTGTGGCATTCATTTCGCCAATTGTTGTTGAATTTGTTTTCATTAAAATTGACATCTGTTATCATCGCGTGAATGCATTTCGTCGAATAATTCGATCCGATGGCAATTATGGCGATGACAATTTCGAAATATTCACATTTCGCCGCCGAGTTCGCTCCGCGCTGCGGTGCAAATTTGTCATTTTCCGAATTGAATTTCATTGGCAATTCCATTCGAAATTCAAATACATCATTTCATCATCAACTCATTCGAATGCCAGGCCTGAACGATTGTAAAACTTTTGCCTCGGCAGAAACAAAAAACAAACCAGAAAATTTTCATTAAAATTTCCCCACGAAAATGTATTATTAAATATGCGATGCATTGCGGTCGTAAAATTTACCAAAGAAATTAATTTCGCCGAACCGCAAACGGCAAGACATGCCGATGCAGAACCGGGCACCAGACGCCGACCGGAGCAAATGAAAAGCCAGTGGATAATTTTAAATAAATTGTTATGTTTTTTTGTTGTTTTTTTTTTTTCGTGCGCCAAAAATGGAAAAAAAAAAACGAAAAAAATTGTTGAAAAAAGAGCCAACAGCAGCAGAATGAAAGAAAAGAAGCGATAAATTAACCGAGCACCACAGTTCTATCTGGCATTTTAAAAGCGAGCACGTAGCACAGATTTGGAAAAGCTCGACTTCGTTGCCATTTCTCGCCGAGCCATTGCCGCTTCGGTTCGACTGCCAGCGAATGGGGTGATGCTGTTTGGTGCGCGATAGCCCCCGCTATTCAACTATTTTATTACAAACTATTTTTCGATGGCATGAACTGAATATGGCTATTTGTTTGGCTCTCTCCATCAGCCCGTATGAATTGCATTCCAGTTAAATATTCGGATTTTTAATAGAAATTGGATGGAAGCCGAATTCATTCCCGTTGAAATGGTCGAATGCTTGAGAATAAATGCCATTCATCCTGGGGTGGTTTGGGTGAGTGATTGGACGTCGGTTTACCATCGGGAGCGCGTTTTCTCGTTAGTTCATCTTTCGGCCGAGGTCATTCCACCTTCGAACATCAATCACCACCATTTCCGCCATTTTGAATTTTCCATTTCGAATTAGAAATTTCAACAGCGGCCGCACCGTTGATCCTTTAGCGACCCAACAATTATTGTAACTGCTCTGACCGCGACATAATTCCGACAATTCAAATTCCAAATGTTTGTTTGTCAACATTCGCCACTAAGACCGATTCGGTCAACCCAATTGACCAACTGGCTCCCCTCTCCCTCCTTCGACGCATTCAACCGGCTAACTCTCGACCGACCGACCGACCGACCAACTACACCATAATCATCATTATTTTATTCCGAATGCCAACAACTATTATTATTTGAATGTTTGCTGCTTTTTCGCTTTTCGGAGGGTCAATGCTGCGGCCCGCTGTGTGTGCATTCTGCTGTCGGAATCAACTTGGAATTATTTCGGGAATGGAAAATTGTTTCGAAATTTGTTTTTCATTTCATTCAAAACTCGAATGCTTTGTGTGGAATTTTAAATGGGGTTTTTTCCTCGTGAGCGAATGATTGATGGATTGGTTCAAGGTGCTTTTCCAGTCGGGAGTGCTTGAGACTGGCGTGAAGTTGTGGTCGAGTGGGTGACTACACTACAAACGACCATTGCGGGAGCTCAAATGACGCCAACCCACTCTCATCAAATCACAAACTCACCGCAGTCGGTCGCAAGTGTCGTATGAAAATGACAACAATAATAATCTGCTAATTAACACATGAACTCGATCAAGCATTTGTGCGCAGTCACAGTCTGGTTGGAATATTCTAATTAGCAATCGACAATGGTAAAACTCCCGTTTGAATGGCGTAATATTCATCCCCGAGCAACGGAGCTTGCTTTCATTCCAATGCACTTGCGGTTTCAATTAATTATTTCTGTTTGAAGCGCCTTAATTCAGCTCTGGATATTATTTGCCAGGCAACTTCTCAAACCGCTGGCTTTCGATCATCAACAGAAGCAGAAGAGCAGCCACAACACCCAATCATTGGTGCGCTTGCGATTTCCTGCGAAATTTGCTTCTGTTGGATGCGCCATGCGACACAGTTACATAATCAAATTCCATTGAGGAGGGGGGTGGGTGGGGGGGCAGCCGACTCTCCCGAGTTAATTTCTTTAACAATTCCGCTGCGTCTAATCGAACGGATGCGGGATGTGGCCACGGTGTCATCGCTATTTGAGATTTGGTTGCTGGATGCGACACCAAACACACTTCCGTTTTGCGTTCGCATCGCCATCGGGGGCGCGTCGAGTGTTGAATGTGTGTCGAATCGAAATGGCACCGACATCCAATCAATTTTCATTGAATTCAAACCGGATTAGCGTTCAGCTAATGATTTGCCATTCGGAATGCGACGACAGTTCGTGCATTTGGAATTGCTCACGTTTCCATTTGATGACCTCTGCATTGGCAATCAATTAGCTGTGCGGAACGCGCACGCAATATCGAAGCGTTGCATTCGCCTTGTGGAAGGGACCGGGTTGTTGGGCCAACGTTCGCCCCATTCGCTGCGAAAACAATAAAAAGCCAAAGATCAGACAATGACACGGTCGAGACAAACGTTCCGGATGCCTTGTGTCACTCGGCGACCATATGCCAGACAGGTGGATGCTGTGCGGTTGGCATACGCTTCGTGCAGCAGCATTGCCCAGTTGGTTTTAGTGTTTCGAAAAGCGGAATGTTTTATCGTGAATTTATACGACATTGCACTGGAGCGCTTTGTTTGGTTTATTCGTCGAATAAGTGGAAGTGATGCATGCCGGCGAGCAATTGTAATTATGAAAATTGACTCGGGCGGTCCGACCGCAAACGCTGGCACGCACACAGGTGACATTACGGGCATCCGACGGGATGGCATTTGGCATGCAAGATGGACATGACACCGCTCCGTTAAACAGAGGGGCGCGTTCAACCATTCGCCGGGAACACCCGATGTGGACTTGCCTTGAATCGAAAATTCCGACAAACAAACAGCGACCGTCAGCTCTAATTGTTCCAAGTCGGTGCGAAATCCCTTTGAAACCGAATTGCACAAATCCACCGTTATTTATGACACACCGAACTATTCGCATTTCACTGAGCAATGACTGCAATGACTGCAGCGACATGCGAAGCCGAACTCAGACACACACACCCACCCACACACACACACACACAAGCCCGCCCACACAGACACAAAAGCCGCCCCATTTCGAATCACTCGAAACGATTCACAACTAATTCCATAAATATTAGATTGAATCTCAACCGTTTCTAATTTCCGGTTGTGATGGCTCCGCTGGCGGTGGATCGGTGGTTGGTGTGATGTTTAAGTTTGTCGGGTCTTTTGCTTCGAACGAGTTTGCACCTTGAAAAATTCAATCGCAAATGAATGGGAACGGGATGCGATGCGGTGAATGATGAAATGGGAATGGCATCGACCGCATTTTGCGCAAACCAACGGAGACCGCCATGGTTTCGTCTGGTTTTGTGCTTGTGTCGCAAACGATGAACGGGTACTTCGATAGATTCTCCATTTTGCTGTGAGCTTTATTTATTTTAAATTAATTAAACGTAAACTATTTGGATTATTGCGTGAAATAACATCCATTGCGGATTAGTTGTTGTTCCGTTTGGACGATCATCGGTGGATCTACTCTTGTGGACGGTGTGCTGCCGGTAGGATCGGTTCAATGAGGAAACGGTCGTATGGCGCTTAAGCCTGCCCTTCTATCTCCCTCTATTTGCATATCTCTTTCTCTCTTCTTCCTTTCTCACTCTATTTTTCCTCTCGGTCACTATCTGTGCAGCTCTATCTCTCTTCATCTTGCTTTCGCCTTTTCTCTCTCTCTTTGCTCTCTCTCTCTTTTCTCTCTCTCTCTCTCTTTTCTCTTTCTCTCTCTCTTTGCTCTCTCTCTTTGCTCTCTCATTGCTCTCTCTCTTTGCTCTCTCTCTTTGCTCTCTCTCTCTCTCTCTTTGCTCTCTCTCTCTCTCTCTCTTTGCTCTCTCTCTCTCTCTTTGCTCTCTCTCTCTCTCTTTGCTCTCTCTCTCTTTGCTCTCTCTCTCTCTTTGCTCTCTCTCTCTTTGCTCTCTCTCTCTCTCTCTCTCTCTCTTTTTTCTCTCTCTCTTTTCTCTCTCTCTTTTCTCTCTCTCTCTCTCTTCTCTCTCTCTTCTCTCTCTCTTCTCTCTCTCTCTTCTCTCTCTATCTTCTCTTTATCTATCTCCCCCTAGCATCCACCCTCTCTATCACACACACTCTGCTCCTCTGTCTCCCTCGTACTGCGTTGCTGATAGTGCTTGAGTGCCCTGTCGAGTCCGCAAACCCCCCACCGCAAAGCGAATCGTCCGAATCAATCATCCGAGTATTGTTGACAAATCAAACAGAATTGAAATTGAATTAATCAAAACAACAATTCAATTCGATGATCGATCCTCAAGCGAGTGTGAGTGCGTGTATTTGTGTGGGCTCGTTTTGGGGATAGTTTCTGTGTGCTTGCGTGTGCTTGTGTGTGTTTGTGTGTGTGTCCAACATGCGATGATATCAAAATGATATTTCCGTTGGGCCAACAATTGTCAAACAACCTTCAAAATGGTCGAACAACAAGGCAAATATAACAAATTGGGTAAATTCATAATTAACCAAAAAAGGGATTGACACGTCGAGGATCGGTTCCAGTCGGTTGATTCGGTCAGTTTTATGTGTCGATTAACAACTCAAACTCAATTAAAATATGCAAACGACGACCGGAAAAACTATGAAATTTAATGGGAATCAAGTGAATGGCATCCATCGCAGCATCGTCAATGACACTCGTTCAGTCGCCCATCACCGAATTGGTTATCTCGGGCGTGCCAGAATCAAATGGACGACTTTGCCTCTAATCAGTCAGTCCATAATTGATGACCAAAGATTTGCGGCCAGTCAACACAACGCCGCTCATTTATGCATGACGTCGTGGGTTCGGTTGGTTCGGATGCCGTCTGAAGTGGTGTTGCCTTCCAGTTTGGAAACGGAGGAGAGACGTTGGTGAATTTGCGGGCAAAGACCCCTAATTGGAATTGATTAAAAATTGCTTATGTGGCTTTCATGTTGTTCACGAAACAGAAGTCAAGTGCCACCGAATGCCATTAAAACTTTCCATTGATCAAATATGCGACGATTCCACGGTACGCTGCGACGGTGAGAATTATTTAAATGGCGGTCTTTCTGTCATATTTTGGCCGAATTAACGGAGCCAGTCGAATGGAATGGAAGTCACTTGAATTTCGACGAGTTCGCTCCGCAACAAACTTGTCGTTCGGATTTAAAGCGACAGTCCAACGGCCAACGACACCATGTGGCTCAATTCCAAGCACATTTCTCATCATAAAATGGTCATTTGCTGGAAACTTGGAGCAAATCACATAATTCACATGAAAATTCCCACGCGCGCACACCAATGGCATCTCTCATCGTCACCCTTCAAACAACGCAACAAACAAACTTTGTTTGCTTTTGCATAATTTTTGTGTGGTTTTTGGTCGTTTATTCGGAATCTGCATTGCATATTGCAATGGCAAGACTCATCATCATTTTCGGATTCCGTTCTCTTGTTATTTTCCCCACAGAAAATTGGTCGATTTGAATGAAATTACGACAGCACCAAATACAAGAAAATTTCCACAAAACTTTTCGTTCGAAATTCTGCTGCTGCTGCTTCTGCTGCGGGGGAACACGCTACTAAAAATATTAAAATGATGTTCTTGAAATTTGAAATTCGAAGCAAGCGAAAAAAAAAACGCAAGAGAAAAATTCAAGTGCCATTCGAAATGAATGTTGTTATTCGAGCAACGCCCGACGCGAGCGAAAAGAGACCGCGCCAGCCAAGGACGGTGCTCACAAACATTGGATCGTTTTCATTCCGTTTTGACGACAATCGCTTTCGAATGGCGCGCTATGCAATTCCCTCACTTGCAATATCGATGGCTTGCGCAAACTTTCAACGATGGAAAATCGTTGTTTGAGTTTCACTCGAAATGAAACGAGCATGAAATACACTTGGCCGGGATTTTAAGCGAAATGTTTGCGAAATTCAAGGCAAATAAATAAACGCAATTAGGAAAGTGTTATTCGATACAGCTGAGGGGAAGAATAGAGGGGTGGGCGGGGAGAGGCCGGAAAGACCGGATGGCCGAGTAATTGATTCGATGATCGATGAATGTTTCGATTTTGAACATTCGAGCACCACTCATCGGCAAATTGAAAATCACCGTTTGACGAATTGTAACTGAGCCGCACGCTGGAGCCCAGCAACGACTGGCAATTAGTTTGATTCATTGACGCGTCAACGCATCCGGCTGAGATGTCGCTTTGATCGCAACACGCTAATAGAAAGCGTAATTTCCAATTGAAATTTTAATGCTTTGATTGACTGGAATTGCATGACCGGGCACACGTTCACTCACTCACACACACTCACATGGATATCACACACTGCGACAGACGACACTATTGACCACCTGAGGATAGACACAATGATACGTGAACGTATTTATTAGTCTCAATCAAATAGATGGATTCTTCATCGCCCTCGTCGTCGTCCTCGAGCTTTGGTGGTCGAATCGTCAACGTTTCCACAATCCACATGTCATGGCCAATGTTTGTTTGTCGGCCATCGTACCCGCAATCCGACCAGCACTTCTAATGGCTGAAGATGAGCCAAATTTGTACGAATATTTTATAGCCCATTCCGAAGTGATTTGATTAGGGAATTCGGTTCGGTTGTGTTGGACGTTCTAATTGCGAGTGTGTGCTGGCCGATTGGTGCAGGTGGGTGAGCTCGTGTGTGTGTGTGTCGCACATTGATAAACGTGAATGGATGAAAAAATTAGTTTTGGAAAATGTGTATTCGATAGTGCCGTTGAATGCCTTGGAGCGATGCCGGCCAAATGTGTTTATGTGCGGCGACGACTGGAAGGCCAAGAGGCAAACCGACGATGGTGGTCGTACGTGAGGTGAGCTCGTTATGAAACATCAATTTGGCTACGGGGATGCTGTACACAACAGCATGTAACGGTGATTCAATGTCTATTCGAGATAATCCACCGTTCGAAGGGCATTAACCGGGCCATCTCAGTTGAGAACTGATCTCCCCGGCAAATATTCTTCTCTTGTTCTTTCTCCTCTTCTTTTTGCACTTTCCTCCGTCGCCTTCCGAGAATCAATGACCCATGAAATTTGTGATTCGTTTCTGATGATGGGTAATGGGCGGCTTTTAGTGATAAACTCCATTGGAGACGATGGCCAACGGTGTCTTGTTCGGTGTGTTGCGTGAATGCGAATTGTTTCAACTGGAATGCGATTAACCACTCGACGATGTGATTGAAATGGTCGATTCGTCTCACCCGTCCGCATTCACACAAATCACATATTGGTTTTGGTTCATCAATCGGATGTTGGAGCGCGGCGAGAGGAGGCGTAGCAGAAGTAGAGAAAAATTGAAAAATTCGCAAACGTGGCCAATCACGAATACCCCGTGTGAGTACGTGCGCTTGCCAGTCGGAATACAAATGCAGTGAGTTTGGTTGAATTGGAGCCCACACACGGAATGCATCGTTTGCGGATCGATGCAAGTGGCATTCTATAATCGAATTGATTGGCATTGCTCGAGATTCCATTCGGCGGTTTTTCCAACGGGCGCATTTCCGGTGGCAGCGTGCAAATCCATTTTGTGAAATCACTCCATTAACAGCATTATCCTAATCTAGACACGGTTTTATGACATCATTCTCGTTGTGATCGTCATCGTGCACTGTCATAAAACGTTGCATGCCCATGTGACGTTCGAAATTCATTCATCTCGCGGCGCTTCAAGGACATTAAAGTGGCCACCGTCGTCTGGTGGTAATGGCTTCTGGCTGATGCATCGCCGTTCCGCTGGTTCCGTCTCATTGTCATTGTCATCGCTTCCGGAACATCGTTCCGTTTCGAATGGCTTGCTCTTCTTCTTCATTCCTTCTCCTTCATCCTGAAACGATCGATGCCAATCCGTTGATGGGATTCATGTCGACATGTGATTGCCTCGGCAATGAAATAAGCAATTACTTACGTTGTTTGGTGCACGCGCGGCCCACACCAAGCATTCAGTACCGCCACACACACACACACACACACATAGACAAGCGCATTTGTTTTTGGCATCGCACACGATTCTAATTCAATTTTTCTCTCATTTTTTCATCGAACATTCAGTGATGCGCATATTTGCAGTGAAATTGACTGAAATGAAAACGCGCAACGGTACGCCGTTTATTTCTTTTTCCAGTAATTGAATTTGATTGATGGCAGCAGCATTTGATGGAGTGCAGATTTTCTCTCGAAGCAAACAAGAGCGAAAACTTGATTGAAAATGTCTGGGTGCGATGGGCGTGAATTCATCGTCATCTGAATCGAATCGATGCTCGTCGAACGTTCAACGTTTCCAACGGTTCACAGTGGCGCCCAGCCCGAAGAGTGCTCGCGAAACGGATGTGATGGAATCGATAATGGATTTTGAATGGCAACTGAAGGAGCTTCAATGAGTAAATATCAAAATGGAAGAGATTTCAAGTACTTTTGGCAAGCCATCAGCATCGTCACTCGAGTTTGTTGTCATTGGCAGTTGTCGGTTGGCGTGCAAATCGCATCAAATGTTGCTCGAAAATGCATTCTTGATGATGTGTGTCATCGAGAGATAACATCCATTTGGATTTTCGCTCGGTGCATCGTGTGCCGCTGCCACCGCTGTTGCTTCTGAGGATATCCATCGGGGAGTATCGACAAGTCATTCCAAACCGAACGAAAAACTCGATCGAAAAGACTTGGACAGGAATTCATAAGTCGTCTGCATGCGGTCGTGCCAATGGCTTGTGGTCGTATTTCCCAGCCGTCGCCAAACGCTGCAGTCGTAGCCGGACATAATTCATGCCGTGCATTAATAACGATGACAATAAACTGCTTTCAAGCGGCTCATCGATACAACGGTTCCCGTTGCGGTCAATTTTCGGAATGGCCATTCCAAAATGGCAGCTCATTTTTTTGTTTTTTTTTTCGTTCGTCGTTTCTCGCCTTTTGTCGCCGCTTCAAAATTGCAAAAATTGTTTTCCTTCGAAAATAGTTCAGCCATTGTTGTTTGTCATTCGCTGCGTCCGACGAAATGGGCTGCTGCTGTGTTTGGCGTTCGAGTCAAATAAATTATTTGTCCTTTTGTTTCGTTTCGAAGAATGCCCCGGAGGCAAACTGGGTGCTTCTTTTGCGGGAAATTGAACAGCTCTGGCGGTCCAGGCCATTTTGCATTTTGCCGCACAGATGAATGACCTCAATGACGTTTCCGTGTGCTCAAAGTCATGCCGTTCAACACCCGAAGGAAAAGTGTCTGGGAAACCGCATTGGGAACTGACACACCACCTTATCATTGAAACTGATTCCGAAACAGCAATTTTCGAATGAAAAATCTCATTTCTATTCTCATTTCATTTCCCTTTTCAAATGTGACTGACAATGGCATTGGTAACACTTTATCATTGACATTAAAACCGTCGGCGGTGGAGATGGTTGCGTTGAGACATGAGGTTGGAGACGATGACGACGATGACGAGGATGACGAGGATGACGAGGATGACGAGGATGACGAGGACCGACGACGAAAACGATGACAATACAGTGATTACCATAAGCATTAGCATATGGAAAGGAAAGAAAGACAGGATTAATGGT
>JANSTV010064774.1:0-11472 GCA_027564135.1 Lestremia cinerea
CCGACGATTTCCAATTTGTGTGCCAGATGGATGATTTCGTGCTTTGTTTCTTGGACCAAAACGTACAGCCATTCGCATAGATTCATCGCTACCATGTGCATCAAACCGAATTGAGCTATTTTTCGATGACGTCGCAATTCGAATTCTTTGGTGCTCAGGAAAATGAACTGCATTTGGACGAGCAGCAGAACCAATCGAATGCCTGGGTTGACTGCGACAAGGACGTTTTGACAGCTGGAATCGCCTGGAAAGAGAAAACGGTTAGGAATCCAGGAGAGCTACTCCCTGCCCATCATTTGGATGATGGTCCCACCTTTGAGCTCAAAATATTGACCGAATTCCAGTCCAGCGTACACCATGCTGCCGATGCCAAAAGCAATCGCTCCAACTCGAAGGTAAAAGCTCCCGAATCGTGCGGCCAAGTTCTTCACAGGTACTCCGTTCTGTTTGTGTTGATCTACGAAGAAACTCTTTTAGATTAGACCATTCACTCAACACATCTCTCACGAAACAAACCATACGAATCAATCATTTGGATAATGGCTCTAGTGCGGAGGCGAGCAGCAAACATGAACACCACAAAAATCACACTGACGACATACAAATAGATGTAGAATCCCGTATAGAAGGCCGGTGGCGCCTTGTGTGAGATGATTTCGGTGACGGGAAAGGCGATGCCCAGAATAACGAACAACTTCGCGTAAATCACCGATAGCGCTGTGGCGAGGGAGTCGGTGGACAACTGTCGGTTGTGCATGCGAGACTCGTACTCGGGATCGTGTTCGACGTGGACGAAATCATCGCCGACAGAGTCATCGGTGCTCAACCGGCCATGAAGGATGCTGGAAGAGCAAAGTTGAGAGTCGAGCGGCAATCAATACTGCGTTACTTACTCCAAGAGCAATCGTCTTTGGGATGCGATGAAACTGGATTCTCGTCGCATGGCGATCACAACGGCCGAAGGTCGTCTGGAGAGCGACAGATCCGAGTTTGACCTGTTGTCGAGCATTGAAATCCGTCGATTTTCGATGGGAATCACGTGTCCTGGAATCCCGTGTCCATGCTGCAGCAAGCCCACCACGTCATCTGGCGGCAGTTCATTGAATCTGAAAATTAGATGATGTAAGAATGGAAGTTTTGTCGTTTGAGATCCATGTTTTCTCTTTCCAATTGACTCAAGCGGTGATCAGCGGACGATTCCTTTCTTGAAAAAAGTTCAAATCTTTTCGCAAAAATCAATGGCAAAACTGTCAAACCTTGTCAAACTATTCTCTTCAACGACGTTATTGAAAGGATCCATTGAATTCTGGTTCAACAAACAAAAGACTCGCCAAACTTGGTCTCAAACGAACTTGTGAGAATCTTCTCGATGTGAATTGCTAAATTATCGAAGAACGACTGAGATCCAGTCCAGCTTCGAAGGAGCCATTTGCATCTCAATCACAAGCCGTAGCGACGAATTCGATTAGCACCTACGAACGATGGCCAAACAAATGCAATTCATCTGCGAAATGTGCTAATCTACGCCCGAGAACGAAGCGTATAAAGTCAATATTGGGTTATTCTGTTTGCGGTTAATCGTCCGATGATTATGCTCTATTCGGTTTGTGTCAATCGAAGACAAAGCAAACAGCGAAAAGTTTGAGAATTTGCGATTTATTTTTGGTCGAACGTTCTGGTCCGGGGATGAACATCCAGTCAAAACAATTCAGTCGTTCGAATGCACTAGACATCATGAGCGATCAATTTGGACGCTCTTAATTCGTTTCTGGCATGAAAGGAATTCATGTTTGCTTGCTAAACGAACGCGTCGGGCAGGAGTCAAGCTATCGTTAGCGACTACGAAAATAAGTTCTGGACGAAAACAAAAAATCTCCTCCAAATACATGGAACGCACCACTGAAGAACCCTTGAGCGAGAACAGCGAATCGAATCGAGCCCACCATCTCGGATCGCCCCCTACCTCACCACTCCAAACGTCACACCTGAGTTGTCATCGAACGGAACAGACCGGAAAAGTCGAGGTGACTTCAAAGCATCGGCTTGCGAATGACATTAGTGATTGGTGAAACGCCCAAGTTCGATAAGCGGAAAATTATCGGACGAACGAAACAGAAAAAAACGTAGAAAAAATTTCGAGATAACAAAACAAGGATGCAAAGTGAAGCAACAGTAAGGTTGTTGCACTTCAAACGCTTTGCCACTCGCTCGTTCCAGCACGGACATTTCGGTGTAGGTGAGTTTGGTTGGTAGTGTGTGTGTGTGTGTGTGTGTGGGTGAAATGCTCGCTTTCAACGTAATTCGCTCTTTCCGTTCGATGAATCGACAGCATGTGAGCTCGTGAAAAAACATTATTTTTTAATTTACAAAAGTTCGATGAAGCCAAACCTTGGTGCTTTCGCAGTGCAAAAAACTAATTTGCAGTTAAAATGAGATGAACGAGCGCACGAGCACACTTTTTGCTTCATTTTTTTGTTTCGTTTCGTTTGTCCATTTCTTTTTTTTCGGGAGCTTGCAAACTGCTCGCTGAAGTGCAACGGAATCGTATTCAAAACCGATACGGTCCAGCAGCATCTTTTTTTCGGGTTCGATTGATGCAAAACACCGTCGAATGGCAAACACTCAAGACAAACATTTCGTGCGGCTCAAAGCGATGCGATATGCGACCCTGTCAAAGTCTTTGACGTTCAATGAGCAAAAGTTATGCCCATCAATTTCACTGCCAGAAGCTCTCGAGAATTGGCCATTCTAATGTCGATAATTGAATTCGTTTTGGCAAGCATCCGTTTGGGGCCCGAACTTCAGGTGGAGACCATTAAGAATGTCGTATCCGTCGATAGCAACATCGAATATGTCACGAATTGACTCCGAAAACTTATCAAGTACTCATCAAAAGCACCAGTCGAAGCAACTCACGACACGACAATACTGCCTGTCATCTTCCCTCTCTGCCTTCCTCACTGTCTCTCCGTCTTGCCATCGAAAAGATAGTTTAAAGTTTGGAATTAAAACTTTTCCCCATTTTACGTCCGATGATCCGGCAGTAAGGGACGTTCGGGCGTCCACACGACCATTGCGACGGCACGAGCGTTGCAACAGAGCCAATCGATATCGAAAATGACATTTCTCCCGCCACCCACTCGACGAATGCACTGAACCGATCCGACATTGTTACATAAATCGCTTGAAACGCATTTACTGTGTTGCACAACGCTCGATTTGTTCCCATCGAAAGTTCCATAAAATGATTTCATTTCCTGCATTTTCCGAAAGAATAGCTTTTCACATTTCGATTCATTGCCGTTGCTGAGCCAATTTCATGCAATTCGAAACGGATTAACCCCCGTTCGAATTCTGTTTCGCAATTCTGGGTCATCGCAGACATTCCGCCACATTCGTGCACATTCCAAGGAAGCTCGCATCTTCGCACCGCCAAACGAAACGCATCGCCACAAAAACGACAATCACATAATTAATTTAATGTCATATTAATTAGCATCGTTCGATTTTTAGTCAATCCGAAAATAGCGTCGAAAATGCATTCGGAACGCTGCTTGCAAAATGACTCATTTGGAACTTGAAATGCGCAACGACCGGGGGATTCGAGCTCGATTGATCGAACTTGAAACTCGCATTCCGAGCAATGTTCGAGTGGCATTTGGTCTTTTGAGTCGAGTCAACGTGCCCAACAAGGGCCTATTGTTGCGCTGAACCCAGCCTGGGTTGGAACGAATCGGAGACGGTCACCCTTTTGGGTGTCGCTTCAAGCCATTCACCGCTGAGTCCATCCGCAAACCAACACATTTGCCATTCGAATTTCGCCGAGAAATGCGTTTATTATCCGACTGACATTCGCCGAGCGGCTTTTATGATTTATGAAAAAGTGTTTCATTCAAAAAACCCACATGAGTCTTTGAGCGCTCATCGATCAAATTGCTGCCTATTAGAGGTATGCGTAATGAATGGTAACCAGGGTTGGATTGGAGATTACCGCTGTTTTGTGCGGCTTGGAACTTGCCCGAAACCCACAGCCAAGTCCATCGCTGGCCAAAGACTCTCAAAGACTATTTTCGCGAATCATAAATAAATAATAATAATCACATCAAATGCATTTAATTTATTCCGATATATCCAAATAGAATGATTAGAGCAAAAACGAAACGAACGGCCGACCGATGGAGCGAGCCCCGAACGCAAAACGAAAGAAACGAAAAGAGAAAAATAGAAGAAAAAAAAAAGAGAAAAACACGAAAATTACTTAAGGTAATTATAAATGGCGAATGGCATTCATTGACAAACAGCACAGGCACAATTACGAATACAATGTGACACGAAATCGAATGCGATATCGACCAATCGAACGAGTGTCAGTCAGCGTCAGTGCTCCAATAACATTCACATTCGCAATATTTTCGTGTTGAAATTGAACGCGCGCACCATCGAACGGGACCGTTCCGACGACTACCAATCGCGCGCGTCGATCAATGGATAAACACAGCGATTCAGTCTCTCACTCTGTGCACGACACAAATCTACATATTCATGCTCAAATAAGTCGAGTAAACATGTTTTGCGGTTGAAAAAACGCGCCAGTGCGAAATAAATCATAAGTCGCAGAGTGTCGAGCCCCGCGTCGAGTCGCGTCGACCGAATGGGATTTAGTGAGTTCATCGGCAGTCAAGTGAAGAGTGTTTGCGCGCAAGTTGTCGGTTTATCGGAGTGAAGCTTCCCGGATCGTATCGCAGCATGCACTTACCTCACTCTGAATTGGTCGATAGCTGTTAATCCGGATTTATTGTCTCGCACTTTTGCAGCCATCAGATTTTGGGTGAGTGAATTCCACGATGGGCACTGTGGATCAGCCGAGCGATTGTTCAGGAGCCTCAGATAAGATAACGCAACCGTCAATTGATTGATTTATTGATTCCGACCGACCGAAGGTTGCTCGTGTGATGTTGGTCATTCGCAATCGATGAGCTTTTCATCGGCACGATGGTGGTCACGTTTCCAGACTTGTTGACGATCTCCAAAAATAAACGTTTCGAGTTCTTGAATGAATTTCCAGAGAAACGGCAGAAGCGCTCAATCGAATCATTCATAGTTTTCGGTGACTACGACTCACCTGACTCGCGATGTGACTACTATTTCGCGAGTCAGTTCACCTCCGATCCGAGTTAATTACTCGAAGAAAGAAAAAAAAATGGCAAATTATTGATTGCCGACGTCTTTGACACAGGATCGAGATGTGTTCGTTTGACAACAGTCTATTTCGTTCGGAAAAAAAGGAAGAATTGAGTCACTCCACCAGCGTTGGCATTGTCTTTGGCTGTGACTCTAGTTTATCCAACCGCTTGGCAAGTCATTCGAAAATATGCAGGCGAAAATCCAATGACCTGAATCAACTTGCATTAAAAATCGATAATTCCCAGTGACGACGTCAAAAGAAAACACATCACTCGAACGCTATCTCGGTGCGTCGTATCAGTGGCAATGGATTTATCAAATCGTCGAATGAATTCGTCATAATCAACCAACGGCCAACCGAAACGATAAGTTTGACCAATTCGAATCGAATCATTTCGACATTTTCCGCTCAGTCTCAATGTGATTCCTCTGAAATTAACAGCTCGCTAAATGTGACGGTTTCGATTAGCATTCCATCGAACAAACAATCAATCAATTACAAACCAAACGTGACTAATTGAAGGCAGCAGAGAGGAGAGGAGAAAAAGTGCGATCGAAAAACCGAATTATTTTGCATATTTTGTTCGAGAGACTGATCTGTGGCTGATTGTTTGCTTTCGGAAATTTCGTGCGTTTTTTTTTCTTGTGTTTCGCCGCGCGAATATCGGTCCGCCCGAGCGATTCTTTTGATGAATCTCCATTGATATTCTAATGTCGATGCTAATGTGACAGGCGAACTGCCGCAATTGATCCGCGCCGTAATAAAACTCGCAGTGCCTTTGTATTTGGGCTTTGACCGACTGAATTTCACGCCGTACACGCCGAAAACAGGCAATTTCATTCGACTGGCACTTTTCGATTGGCGGATTTTACCATTACGCACGCTGTCAACATTTCTCAACAGAAACAACGCGATCTTTGTGCCGTTGAATCGTTTCGATTGTTCAACATTTGTCAATTGCGGAGGAAATATGCAAAACGGCTCGGCGACTTACTTTGAGTTTCCAAATCTAAAAGAGCAGAAAATTCAATTTGAATTTGGTGACGAGGACAGTGACGACAGTGATGACTACGATGAGATTAACGATCTTCGGCCAGCGATTGTCGTGCATTCGGCGAGGTAATTTACGCTTGATTTGCGGCGAAAAAGCAACCCATTCGGGCATTCAATGTGCTCCACTGCGGCATTGCCATTCAAGTGGCACATTTCGTGCGGATGATAACGCATGACGAATTGATAGGCAGGCGACTAATTGTAAGCTGCTTTCGGTGGATGGCGTGGCTGATGCCTTTAATTACATTCGAGTGGCATATTTACTACTGGCCAAAGTGATAACGTAAAACTTCATTTCCCATGATTTATGAGTTCAACGATTGAATACGTCGATTGTTTTCTCGGTGGCACAATCGCTCGATGGCATTTCCGCATTGGCTCGGCTCAATTCAGTTTGGCTGGCAAAATTCATTTGTTGGCCAACCGGCATTGTTGCGTGTACATATTCAGCCAGTTCAAGCGGTGCTGGGCTGAAAGCTATCTGTTCGCTTGCAGAATGAACGGGCATTTTCCATCCGAGTTTTGGCATGAATTTCCAGCAGAGACCTGATTTCAGTTGGCGGATTGCGTAACACGCGGCACATGCAATTATCGCACTTGAAAAATTCGAGCATGTGCCTTTGATGCCGTGCTGATGATGGTCTTAAAATGGCGAAGGTGAAGGCGATACGGGGGATGTGATAATGAATCAACTGTGCGAAGCAATTAGCACCAGACGTAACAAGCATGTAATTGACGCTGCCGCTCGTACTGTGGAAGACATTGTGACGTCGATGTCGTCATCGTCTTGAGGTCGACGCGAAGCTACTTTGATAAACGACAGACAAAAGCATGTCAAGATAACACCGTGCACGTGCTATCGCAGTCAGTCGTTCCAAGTAAAACGCTGCACAACTGCTGAGCTCTGCCGATGACAATGCAATTATTGGATGTGCGTGAAGACGTGCAAGCTTTCACCGGAAGTGTCGTTATCAACTCAAGGCTCATCAGTCAAATGAAATGAGCTTTTGGGATTCGAGGATTAATTGCATCCAAATTTAGGCTTTGGATTGAGACACGTGTTTGAACGTATCTTCTTCTTTTTTTCAGCAACAGCCCTGAAATGAGTCCAACACGGTTGGAACGAGTGTCAGAGTCGAACGAGGACCTCAGCGAGAAAGTGAATGGCGAAGAGAAGACGATTATCGAGGCGAAAGAGGATGAACCCATGAAGAGGAAACGGCGGGGAGTAGGTCATGTTACGATAAACACCAAAGCGGAAGACATGGAGCACAGCGACAGTGGCAGCACTGGCGGAGGCCACGGGAATCGTCGACCGTCCGCTATTGGCGAGTTTTTTGCGAATCGCAGACAATCGACGATTATGACTGCGTTGCGGTCACCAAAGAGATTCGTTTCGCAATATCGCAGAGAGTGAGTTGTTCGTGGGTTGAGGCATTTCGAAGAGATTTTCACGGATTCCTTTCTGAAACAGCTCCAATATGGAAAATGGAAGTGCACCATCGCTCAACGAGCACGCATTGCAATCGCTACGGAAGAATCGACGAATCGGAGAGTAGGTACAACCGCACTGGCGTCATCCAATCGAATCAATATTGACCGGCCAGTTTGCTGATCCAAATCCTCATCCAATTTCAGTGATGCTTTAAGCTCAGCGCTATCCGCTCTGTATGCCAAAATCGTTGTCATTTTGGGTATTGCATTGCCTGTCACGGAAGTTTTGACATCTCGAATACCGTCGATGGTCTATCAATCATTTTACGTTTATCTCTATTCGGTGAGCATATTGTTCGTGGTGTTTGTTTACACCGTTCATTTGCGACGTCGGGCTGTGTTCTCGGTGATAAAAACATTTAGTAAGTGTCGCCGCTACACCGGTGGTTAGGCAATCTCGACGAATTTATCAATTTCGAACGGTGTTTTTGTGGAGGAAATCTCTCAATGTTTGCTTTTTGGCAGATGAGAAAACGAGCGGATTTGCGGGGAAACCGAAAATGGCACAGTTTGGAAGTTTCTATTTGCGGGTGGGAGCGATTTCGTTTGGCATCGGAACGATGGTCTATTCTGGATTGGAGTTTGGACAGTTCTTTGAGCAAAATCGTGAGTTGCCTTGCAGAACCGCTTGCGTTTGAACTTCACAAACCCTTCACGTTTCAGGGAATCCCGAATGTACATCAATTCTCACCGCTCTGACGCCGTGCACTCGGATGCTATTGTCAATCATCCAAATGCAATTCATCTTCATGAACACCACCGACCTGGATTTCGGTCGTCACAAAGTGGTCGCTCGTTTCGGTCTCATGCACATGGTCGCCTGCAATCTGTGCGAGTGGCTTTACGTCTTGGTTGAGGAAACCAAGCACGACATTCATCACTTTCACCACAACCCGCTGGCCCACAAATACCGTAAGTCGATAGATTGCCTGATGGGAAGCTTTCACCAAAGTGGTTTCCTTAATTTTCAGTTCAAGAAGCCACCGCAGCTATTCTACAGGACATGTCGGTGAACAGTTCAGCTGTGTCTTTCGAAACGAATAGCAGTCTGATCAATGCCAGTCTCACCGAAGTTCCTCATGTGATTGTAAAACGAGAATTAGTACCCGCGGAGAATTTGAACTGCAGCAAATCAACGATTATGGCGACGCTGATCCAAAACGCCTCGCCCTTCTTGTTCCCCTGCACAATTGAGTACTCATTGATCTGTGCGGTGGTTCTGTTCGAAATGTGGAAAAATGTCAAGAGCATTCCCAACATCGAACGGCATCGTCGCGCTTCGATGAAACCGAGCTTGGTGCGGAAGCAGAATTCGCATCACTTTTCGGTGGATTGTTCGCGGGCGCATCGAGGAATGTTTGCGGGCATTCTGGTCATCGTTCTGACCATCATTTGTTTGATTATGTATTTCGTGCTGCGGGAAGAGAAGGGCTACGAGAAGATCGCCATCTCAGAGGTGGTCTACAGCGAGATTCTTCTGTACCTTATGACTACGGGCGCGGTCATGATGGCCGTGTTCAAGATGCGTGATTTGAAATTTCAGACGAAAACGAATGAACATCACGCAAGCACTGTTTCGTTGGATTGCACGTTGTTGGTTTTGGCCCAGACCGGCGTGTATTTGTATGGATTGTTTAGCATCATTGGCTGCTACTTCGCAATGATGGACGGAATGGATGGTGGCAATGAGGGTCTATTGTCCGAGAGTCTGGGCCTAATACAAACTTCCTTGCAGACGTTGTTCATTTTGAATGCCAGTTGGCGACGGTGCAAAGGCTCTTCGCAGCAGCGCACCAAGCCTGGACGAGAGATGGTGACATTCCTATTGGTCGCCAACATGGCGCTGTGGTTCATCAACACGCTGATCAAAAGTCGAGCCAGCTTCCGGCCAACTCATCTCAGTTTCTACGGCCTGTGGGCCTGGACGGTCATCACCCACGTGTCAATGCCACTGGCCATTTATTATCGATTCCATTCGACCATCTGTTTGTTTGAGATCTGGAAATCCGCTTACAAATCGAAGGAGCATTAATAGTAGCTCGATTCAGGGCAATCGTTTTAGTTTGAATTTTGTTTTTAAGGAAAAAAATTGTAATAAATTTGTTTGACGAAAAAAAACCGAGTCGAATTTTACTTCAGCCATTTGCTCGACAGAGCGCACTGCCCCGCAAATGAAACGTAATTTCGGCAGAGCACACTGAACGCACTCATTGACAACCTCGATCTGTCACCGTTTTGAAACGCAGCTGTGCGACGCAACAAATCATCTGTGTCTTTCTTTTCGTCGGGTTTTCCTCGTCCGCGACTTCTTTTCTTGTCTTCTGAAGGGTTTCTGACCTCCAACTGATTTTCCTCTGAGCAAAAATGGAAGTAGATCAATTTGATGAGGACCTTGAGCAACCCAGCAGCAGTGACAACCAAGTCTCGAAGAAGCGATTTGAAGTGAAAAAAGTAAAACGCTCGAAGAGCTGAACTCTCCCAATTAAACTACCGGAACTTCTAATCACAATCGAATTTATTTGGTTTCAGTGGAGTGCTGTAGCACTGTGGGCGTGGGGTATGTTGGCTCTTCCTTCGAGAATTCCAATTATTCCAATCATTCCAATGCTCTCCTCTCTCCACAGACATTGTCGTCGACAATTGTGCCATTTGCCGTAATCACATCATGGACTTGTGCATCGAATGCCAGGCAAATCAGGCTTCGGCAACGAGCGAGGAATGCACCGTTGCCTGGGGAGTTTGCAACGTAGGCCCTATCCTCATCATCAATTTTCCAATTTTGTTCTGAAGATCGACCTTTCTCTTCCAGCATGCTTTTCACTTCCATTGCATTTCGCGCTGGCTGAAAACTCGTCAAGTCTGCCCTCTGGACAATCGGGAATGGGAGTTCCAGAAGTATGGCCACTAATCCACAAGACACTAGAGCTCAAGCGTAGTGGAGTGGGCCTAACGATGAATCTCTTCTAACCTTGAAGGTCCAGTTATGAAAATTGTGATAGTGGCGAAAGCGTTGGCCAAGAGTGACACAGCCTTCAAATGGCTAACTTTATAAAAACAGAATCTTGAATTCAAACAATGACAACTATTTCCTCTCGCCTTTCATTCCAAAAACTGAAAGAGTTCAGACATTCCGGACCACCGTAGAA
Source organism: Lestremia cinerea (assembly GCA_027564135.1). Classification (NCBI taxonomy): domain Eukaryota; kingdom Metazoa; phylum Arthropoda; class Insecta; order Diptera; family Cecidomyiidae; genus Lestremia; species Lestremia cinerea. The sequence goes on from JANSTV010064774.1 coordinate 10,879, forward strand.
TCGACAGGCGGTCACACCAGCAACGCTGCCCATCCTGAAAACGAGCGTCAAGAGAGCGGCTGCGAACAAAATGGCGATGCCTTGAAAGACTCTCCTGCCGGTTTTGAGGCAGCATCGGGAGCTGAAAATACATTCAAGTCGACGTAGGATTCGAATTCCATAAAATACTCCATGTTTACCATATTTGCTTTGGGAAACGATGTTTGTGCTTCGTCTTGACCTGCTGGTTATTTGTTCGATAGTTTCGAACCAAGTCTGCGATTCGTGAATGAAGATTCTCGGCAATTTTCGAATGTTTTTTCGTCATTTTGGGAGCCCACAAGATTTTGACGGGAAACTCATGGTAGGCTTGATAACTGATAAGAAAGTTCTTTGAAATTCTCAATGCGACGGCAAAGACTCAAACCAGCACAATAACGCACTCGATGAAAAACGTCGAATGGCTGCTCCACTTGACAGATGGCTTGTGAAATGAGAGAGAAGTCGAGCCGACCAAAACGATGAGAACACGTCAAAGCGAAGGAGAAACAAAGCGATCAAATACAAAAGCAAAAAAATTCAGTAGTTTTTCTCACATCGCTGTATCGATTTTAT